>LJIJ01000678.1:0-84389 GCA_001718145.1 Orchesella cincta | reverse complement strand
CTTATCTTGATAGGGAAACCTAATAAAAGGATGATAAGAAACAGTGGAAATGGAACAGTTTTAGTTAAAAATCAAGTCATTTTTTTCTCCCATTTTCCAAATACCTCTTGTTTTCTGGTCGACGGTCCAAATAACACCAGTTTACATTCAGTTTACAAACTGGAACTGGAGAAGAGCGTGAAAATATTTGTAATGTGGATAAAAGTATACATAATGCTTTAGCATGTACACGTACTCAACGTCCGTCCATCGTGTTCCCGTTCTCTATCTAATTTTTTCGCTGCTCTCCTCTTCCGTATTCCTTGTTCGAGGTGAAGTGATGAATAACAAAGAGCGGAATGATGGGATCCTCCGTTGGGTGCATTTTTCAGAACATCTTTTGCACATCTTCTACCCAATAACTTTTATATACATTGAAGAAAATTGGAGAGCATACCAGGCCATCGTGGTTTGGTTTTGGGTTTGCGTTTGTGATACTGACAAGGATACTAACCAAACCAATACCAACATTCATGCAGACTAGAAGTTTATAAGGATATTGTGCATCGTTGACTTCTTCCTTGTTTGCAGTATTTTCACTTTTTCATGTGGGCATAGGCATCATTATCACTGTGTCTTGGTTTTGGTTTCGGTTCCTGATCCGATTTCTGCAGTAAAGAAAGAGAAGAGGAGAGAGATCCACAGAAAAATCAGAATGCGGAAGACATGACCAATGAAAGAGAAGAGAAAAAAAGTTGCGACAAATTATCCAGTAACTGATTCTCTGGAATGGGGTTGTGCATGGATTGAATATCAATTTTTACAATATTTTACTACAACTGGTCATACCAATTGCAAAGGCAACTTTATAGGAAGGTATAGATAAGTAAAACAACGTTTTATGTTGCAGCATTTTGTCTGTCCAACTTTAACAGTTTAAACAAATTTTTGAATTTTCAAAAAAAAATTAATTACGTTAGATCGGTCTTTTTTGTGCATTTGATTCGATGATACGCACAAAACATAGGTTAACATTTAATATAAGATTTTGTCAATAATTATAGTGCGAGGCTTGGTTAAATGCACTTTCAAATGCTTTAAGTTTATGCGACATGATTGTGTGTACCCACTCCTTTTCCTTACTACATCACATAATACCCGCTTAAAAAACTTTTCTCGGAAATATCTTTCCAGATTTCCAACAGTTTCTTGTGCGTTTCTTTAAATAGCAACTTTCTCTGTAGAGTTTATCTAGTGCGCTTTCAAATATGCAATATACCTTACCTATACATATACTTTGGTATGTTATATATGTTCAAACGACTGGCATTGACAGAAAGTAAATTGACTGCAAAAATCCTACATGATTTTTCCCTCTTCATCTTCTTCTTGTACTACGCACAAAAAAAACTTCAAAAAATCTCCAACTCACGACTATACACTACTGTCGTGATTGACAAAGCGTTGAAATGAGCTGAAAATGGTGGAGCAATGACACGCCATTAATTTCGCGAATATGCCCATGTGCTCAGGATAGCTTCACGTATTATAATATTATCGCATGAAGGAGTTTGTTCATGATGGAAAGAATTTAAAATATAAAAAATATATAACGAAAAGAAACCACAGATTGTTATTCTTATTGGCACAACTAACATGTTCTTAACAGCGTAGTTTGTCAAGTGGACAAATTTAAAACGTAGAAAATTTTGTAAAAATTTCATTACGCTATTATACCAGCTACCAGTTTCGTAAGAGGAAGAACGAGAACACTTCCAATTTAGAATGAAAAACATGGTAAAGGACCCTTGTAAATTCACGCACCGAAAAAAGGAGACGCGTATCTTGAAAAATATATCTTAACAACGTCAATAAGGAAAGGGTCAAGTGCCGTCATTAGATATGATAACAGGCCAGAACCAAAACGGTAGCTGTTGTGAGCTGAAAACATGCCAAGTATCATATCATATTATCATGTTTGTTGGGAAGAACACGTTGTTATTTTCCAACGCAAACAAGAACTCGTCTCTGTACCTTTCGGGAAATTGTATACAAGCACAAACAAAAATGGGTAAACTTTTACTGGCACACGCTAGGTTATAAAAGTGTAGCGCAATAGTAGCAGGAACCCATAAGACCTAATATTTTTCAACTTGGAACGTCATTTTGGGCTACATTTTTGATTTGCCTGAAATTCATATATGTTGTAGGGCACATGAAGTTGGCCATTTCACCAAGTTTCAGATTTTTTGATACCCGTTTCGGAGATTTTCGGGAGAAACGGGTTAATTCGGTTTTCCCACTTTTACTCAAAAACTATAAAAGCTAGAACCTTAATTCTTTTTTTAAATGAAAGAAGACTAAATTTTGGAGGTATGGTTTCCTTTCGAATTTTAAAATTTGCCTCCAAAATTTTTATAAAAAATGTCAAACAAAAAGAAGGCACAAAACCCACCATAGCTCAAAAACTATGCGTCGTAGAGACAAAATAAGACCAGATTCGGAATCAGCGAGCCAAAATACAGGTATGGTTTTGCTTAGTTTTTCAAATTTGAAAAATTTCGAAATCGGGTTTTTCGAAATTTTGGTTTTCCCACCATAGTTCAAAAACTATGTGTCGTAGAGAAAAAATAAGACCAGATTCGGAATCAGCGAGCCAAAATACAGGTATGGTTTTGCTTAGTTTTTCAAATTTGAAAAATTTCGAAATCGGGGTTTTCGAGCGTTCGAGGCACCCAGTTCAGCATACAACTTCATCTAGTTCTTCCAAGGAAGGAAGACGCCATCCCGAAGCCATAAACCACAGTGCGGAGAGCGATTGTACAGTTTTACCAGAATGGACGAACAATTTTTGTTGAGTAAACAGTTGCAAAATTGCATTATATAGCAATAAGCGTAGTCCTGGCACTACTATGACCATCTCGTATCGTGACCCGTTAAAGAAAATTTAACTATTGTGTATGATCCACTTATGGGCCTGGGGTTCTTGCACAATGCTTGATTGTGATAATGCATGATCCACTTATGGGCCTGGGTTCTTGCATAATGAAAGGTGTCAAGACACCAAATGAATTCGCCTCTGAACTCTTTTGGGATACTGAGAAAGCATAAACTAGTCGAGAAGGAGGAAATATAGACCAAAGATTTTTAATCCCCCTCTGCTTCCAATGGTTCTTCATGTTTTATCGGACAACTTTTCCTGCAACAACTGATGTCAGCCCTGCTAAATTCCACCAGAACACGAAGCCTTAACCTACTCCATTCTCATGTATCCACCTCATGTAATTCAATCCAACCAAGAGAAAGTCGATGACACGAAGGTGAAGTCTCGAAAGTTTCATTTGTACGACCAAATCTGGGTTAGCATAGTTTTTGAACTATGGTGGGAAAACCAAAATTTCGAAAAACCCGATTTCGAAATTTTTCAAATTTGAAAAACTAAGCAAAACCATACCTGTATTTTGGCTCGCTGATTCCGAATCTGGTCTTATTTTTTCTCTACGACGCATAGTTTTTGAACTATGGTGGGAAAACCAAAATTTCGAAAAACCCGATTTCGAAATTTTTCAAATTTGAAAAACTAAGCAAAACCATACCTGTATTTTGGCTGCTGATTCCGAATCTGGTCTTATTTTTCTCTACGACCCATAGTTTTTGAGCTATGGTGGGTTTTGTGCCTTCTTTTTGTTTGACATTTTTTATAAAAATGTTGGAGGCAAATTTTAAAATTCGAAAGGAAACCATACCTCCAAAATTTTGTCTTCTTTCATTTAAAAAAAGAATTAAGGTTCCAGCTTTTATAGTTTTTGAGTAAAAGTGGGAAAACCGAATTAACCCGTTTTCCCGAAAATCTCCGAAACGGGTAGTTCAAAAAATCTGAAACTTGGTGAAATGGCACAACTTCATGTGCCCTACAACATATATGAATTTCAGGCAAATCAAAAATGTAGCCCAAAATGACGTTCCAAGTTGAAAAATATTAGGTCATAAGGAAGCCAAGGGAATGAAATAGAATTGCTTTGTACTTATATCAAAAAAATGTGAAGCGGGGGAGTAAGAGTAAGTAACCAACAACCCTCTTCATACCCAACAAACAAACGTTTCTCTTTTCCAAAATCTTTTTACCTTTACCAATGTCAAATGATGCAATTTCTAATGGGCTACATGGCTTTGCTATGTATCCCCATAATATCATGATATTGATCTTCATCCCGCTACTGCATTACCAGAGCCAACAAATGCATTATGGTTGAGCAGAGCCAAGAAAATATGCTCTCCCAAAAACTTTTATTTTGATGTTGGGCCAGTGGTGCGGAAATATATTTTTCCGTCTCTTTTCTGTCCTGGATGGATAAGAGTGCATACATGCATGCATGAATTGGATGCAGTGCAAGGGATTGCATTGCAATAAGCCAAAATCTGAGGGAGATCCAGCTCATGATGATGATGTATGTATAATAGGGCTGAGCAAGCTAAATGAAGTTGATCTCTTTCCGTTGAATCCAAACCGAATCTTTTCATATGGCACTTTTACCCTCCTGTTGTTATTTACTCTGTTTACTTTTGCCAGTCACTTTAACAGGGCTGTTTGGAATAAACATGCATATATGTGGTTGAAAGAGGTGGATTCAGTCAGTATAAACATGTATGTACTTTACTGTACCAAAAGCATAAAATTGTTAAGCCATCCAACTAACTCTTGTTGGAGTCGGGCTCTTTGAATTGTATCATTCGTCGTGTTCATCCTCAACACAAAATTAAGTTTACAAGCCGAAAAGTATATATTCAGTGCAGTTTTTAGTGTACATGTGAGGTCATCAAAGTGAGATGCAAAATAATGTTGAAATTGATGAAAGCCACCGCTTTGTGAATCTTCTCAAGGGTGGCATTTTTAGGAAGTTGACGTTCTGCAAGTTTTAGTCATTTATGATCTCAATAAGAAGTATTTAGTATCATCACCTGTGCGAAATGAAATGTTTGTAGCATATACGTAAAATGCGGTAGGTGAAGAGGGGAAAGAAAAATACTTCTAGGGTCGTAGTAGATGGATATTCTGTTCATGATTTTACGTGACATCATATAGATCCAAATGAGAATTGAGAAGGAGTTTTCAGCTACGACTGGAATCCCGTATTTTCACTCCAGCACGATTTCGTCATGCTCCACTGGTTATATTATGCCCTGGCCTTACTTTGTTCATAAAAATTGGGGGTTGGATCATTCAATGTTTGGAGTGGCTCTAAGAAATCTCTCCTTTGCTTATAAAATGTAACGCAAATTGCATTGTTGTGTTTCTGTTGCTGTGATTCTTATTTGTATCAAAATGAATGGGGATCAAGCGTATAGATGTAATGCGGTAGCAAAAAAATAAAGCAAAAGAGATCAAATCAGTCAAGTGATGTGTGGTATGCTTGCATATTACATTCTAAAAGACTTTTTCATGCATTTTTAAGTAGACACATTATTACTCTCATGATCGCCGTGAGTCGTGATTCGTGATGTAAGCATAAAAGTAAAAATATATAGGGACAAAGCATAACACAGGTATGGAGTACTAAAAATGACACTTTTTCACCTCAAACAAACCTTTGTGTGTGGCAAGGGGAAATAAAAGGGTGCTCGTTAACTAGTTGTTGGTGACGTATGACTCATATATATTTTCGAGGTTATTATTGTACTTTAGGGGAGTTCATTCCCCAAAAAAGTCTCATGAATATTGATCACAATTTTTCCTCTCAGTCAGTTGTAATTTGAGCATGTGTGACGAATTCATTTTGTCACGTGTAATGAACCAAGCATATTTTTACGTGTTTTGTTGCTCAAAATAGATGAGGAGAATCATTACGTGACCATGACCTTCGGCCGATTATCAAAATCAAGCTCAAGCTGTTTTCCATGCGACTTGCTCTGGAGTGGAATGAAAATAGTGTTTGCCGTTTGTTGCTCTTGTTCTTTATACTAAAGTCATTATATAAAAATCTGCAGAAAAATCAGTTCAAGACGATGAACGCAATAGAACAAAGGACAATTGCATAATAACTTATTCATTCCTTCCGTCACAGGTGTGAGTGTGAGGGGTTTGATGGGCATGGCAGAAAATCGGTCATTTCATTGTTCTCGCTGATTATCTCTCTCATTGTTTCTCGTGACATTGGTCAAAAGTTGAGAATGAGATAACAATAATTTGTACGATGCTCTTTCTTATCTAACTAATGCCAATGCACTGTTCTGACTGCTGGTCCGCAAAAAGTCCGCCTTTCCAATTGTAACTAAACAAATTAAGTCAAAGACAAGAGATGAAGAAGATGCATGGATGCATGATGCATGTAATTTTTTATGCCCACTCCTTTTTTTTCTTCATGTGCAACTAACTAACAATCACACACCAGCTCTCGTGAGGAAGCAGCACACACCAAACCAAGCCACACGGCAATTACGCAAAAAAAGATGTGAATGTCCATCCACATGAGTGCGATGTGATTGTGATCGCGGTCCAAGCAAAAAGAATCATTTTTACCTGCGTTTTCTGTTGCGTATTATTTCGTTCATACCTGCAAACCACACCACACCATTCCATCATATCATTTATGAATGATGATGCATTAGAAAGAAAAAAAACAACCAGCAGAGCGAAATGAAATAACAAACTTGACTGTATATATAACGGATAAATTCAAGCCAAGGCATTAATATTTTTCTTGGCTTATTTTTATGCACTAAAGTAATGTAACAAGCATAACATATCTCCCAAAGAAAAAAGTCAAGTCAGGAGAAAAGACTGATCATTCATCCTCCTGTCATATTTTATTGCTTGAGCATTACCAACATGCCTACTCTACTACTCCACTCCTGACTTTTGCCACTTGGTTGCAGGTACAGAGAATAATATTGCGTTAAGTTGCAAGCAAGCTGCAATAAAACACACATTACATTGAGCATAAAATATGAAGCTCACGACGTGGACGAAAAAGTCTAGTCGGAATCTGAAGTATAAAGAGGATTCTTATATTATTATTTCCTTTGCTTGCTTCAGTTGCATTCAGGTAGAGACTACTGACGCCTGGATGGAAAGTCTGAATGTCTGTTCTCAGGTGATAAAACCCGATCAAGATTTTTTGGAATGAAACGGATGAGGATTCAAATGGAAAATGAATGATCATCATCAACACAAAAATCATGTGATTTTGTTAAAGCTAAGCTTGATGGATGCGCATAATTGTAATGACCAAGACTTCCAGCATTTATGAACTTGTTGGAGGTTTGGTTTTGGTTGGTGTAAATGAAGAGGTGTTCATGAGCATATTGTTTTTATTGCGCTTTTAACGGGCCATTGTTACACGTTTCTGTTTAAAGAAGCTCAGCCACAAAAAAGAAGGATGATAGTTTATTATGCCTACTGGACACGAGAAATGGATGCACTTCCACCAAAATTCATTGCAATTTGATGTGTTGTAGTGGTTTTTGCTTCTTGTTTCGTATTCCGCTTTTGTGTTCGCACTTTGTTGTCTCTCTTTTTGGCTGGATTGTGTTTGTGTGTGAGTGGACATTCATGGCACTAGTTTTTGTATGGCGATATGCAATGCCTTCCACTTGCTAAAGGCAACAAGCAGGGATCTTAATCTTATTGAGTGTCTTTGTGTATGGCCTACCCATGACTTTTATTATCATTTAGATTAATTTCTCTTGATCTCCCACTCTTGTTTCTCTGCAGCGTCTTGGCTTCTCTGTCGCTATCTGCTGTGTTGAGACAAGTGCAAACTGCAAGCGAGAAGAGAACGCATTTTTGCCGTTCGTGATGATGATGATAATATGTTGGTTCGCTCCTGTTGATGTTGATTCGTTTACTAGAGTATTTAGTGGAAATGGGAAAATGGTGTTGGTGTTATTGTTTTGTTACGTAATTCCACCATCTTCTGCCTCTTTTTCGCTCGCTTCTGGAACTTGGCAGAAAAAGTATAAGCCTTTCAGACAGAGTTGACTTTGTGTCGTGAAACAATTAGAACGGATGTCCAGAAACACACGCACGTGCGCCCTTACATAATAGGCTCCATAATTGAGTCTTCCTAAATCATCATTTACAGATTTCAAAAATATTAGGCAGCACATACGCAACAATTATTCAATTACCATTGTCATCATAATTAAAGCAAGAATTGCTCGGAATTTATTGCACTCAAGATTTATACGGCTGTATATTTTCCAAATACTATTCGAGTGCGGTTCTTGGGCATTTTCCTTGCTGGATAATATTCCAGCATGTATTCATGAGTGAGGTTGTTCCAAATTGCATGTAAAATTGTCCCAAAAATGGAGAGTCAGCAGCAAGCAGCATAACAGCAGAACGTAAGTAGCTATGAGCTGGCTGAGAGAGCTACAAGGATGAAATATTGTAAAAGCTCTTTTCCTCTCTTGCAGGAACAAGTAAGGTAATGCAAATGATGCTAATCTCGCTCTTAGTAAAGCGATTTTCCTTACAGAAAAGGGAAAATGATCGTGAAATGAAGGCATAAATTAAAATTAACTTCACTTAATACATGAAACAGTGGTAGCGGGATACTGGAGAAAAAGAGAAGCATCTATATATCTCTACATGCATAGGTAATGCATACAGATCATTATCCTGTAGAGAAATAATTAAAGAACGTATAGCGTATGATTATAATCTCCGTCATAATTTGTAAGTAAGTAAGAGCATATATTTTTTATATCATGCGTACTATTTTCATATCCTTTGATCCTCAGTTTTTGGAATTCTTGACTTGACCAATGTAAAATTCTCTTTCGTTCTTCCTCTATCATCATCAATTACAATTTTTACTTTCTATTTTTGGGCATCAATGCGCTCCACTCAAAGAAGAATTCGGAAGAACAAGTTTTATTGGAAGATTATTTAACATGAAAATATTCTATACCACGTATTAATTGTTAAAAACTCAGTACGTACAGAAATAGTGAATCATGATGTCAGGTTTTTAGGTATAATGTCATGATCATTTTCACCATGTTTCGCTCTGATACCTTTTCTGCCGAAGGCCAAGTGATAAGATTTTAACTCAAAAAATGCACTCACTTCCACGCGTCCATGTCCGTTGAGCTAAAATGTCAAAGTTGAAACTGTCCGTTTCAAGATTTATATTCAATTTGGGATCAAAAAGGACGCGACGTTAAAAATAGCGTGGGATGTGGTTGCACAGGTCCAAGCTCAAAGTACCAAGAAAGATTAAGTTTTTTGTGCTTCGTTATTTCTTATCTTTTTGTTCAATGCACCATCAGTGGTCATAAAACGAATTGCACTCGGTTGTGTGCTTTCATACAAATTGTGAGAAAACTGTGGTAATTCCTAGTATGACATTGAATTTTTCAAGAGCGTTTATTAAACTATCATTTGACCATACCACGAATGGAGTGAAGATGTTACATAATATAGGATGCTCGCCTTTGCATAAGAGTAGAGTTTTATAGCAAAATAAGTTATTGCTGTAGCCTACTAACAATTTCTTGGAAAGGTCTACCACTTATTGCCACTACTTGCTCTTTCCCATATCCTTGTAGAATATTTTTGAATTAAATTGCATATTATATCATATCGGTACTATATTTTGTATCCTTCTCTTCTCCACTTCATCTTTTAGCAAGTCATGTCATGACTCAAACCAGATTAGGTTCCCTAACTTACTTTTCCTCCATGGAGAAAGACACATTGTGGGAAAATATATGCGTACATTCCTACCATTTTTTATTCAATCGGGTTAGAAGGACTAGGCACGTTCTCAATATGATCATGATCATCATCAACTCTCCATATTAGGATGTTAAAGGAGGAAAAGGGTGAAAAAAGAGGAAATTTAAGGGAATCCGGGAAAAGCTCAAAATTTTATTCAGAATCAATGGAGCGTCACAAATGGGAGAGGATTTTGGGAGTAAGCACACCATATTATATGTGCTTGCCTCGGCTCTGCTTCCCTGCTAAATCTATTTTTTGGGTGCATATGGCAGCGAATAAAATGCTGAGATATGTGGATCTAAGAGTGAAAACGAGAGAGAAAATGTCCTAAAGCCCCCTATTTATAGCCTCATCTATTCCATAACATTTGCCACTCTTGGAGACGAATCTCGCTCTCCTCTTCATCCGCAATCGGGGCCCATTCCTTGACAGATTTTCCCTCTCTTCAGACTAGACCGACCAAAAGACCGTACAAAAATGTGTCTATAACTTTCTCCTTTCCAATAAAAAAATTTCTGTACAATTGGCAACACCAATCGAATCTTCAACAACGCTAGTTTAGTCCACCAACGTTCCGTTAAAGAAAATATGTATTATTCTTTCTCTTCTTCAGAGCTAGTGCCTTTTTAAAAAATACATACATACACCCAATTGGGTCACATCAACATCAAGTAGAGAGAAAATTATGCTTGTTTCCTGCTCCAACCGCGACCCAAACCCAACACAAAATATGCATAGTTGATAGCAGCAGTCGTGTGATCAACTGAGCCACTCTAACAACAACCAGTACGTGCTTAACCCTTTCCCGATTGAATTTTTTGTTGGGAAAAAACTAACCAAAAATATTTTTGGATAGTTCTGAAAAATAATCGAGTCTATATTGGCCTTTATCATGTGAAATGTACACATGAAACTACGCTAATGAACGCTTATATGCACAATCATTTTCAGCAGCACACTTTTTCAGTAAAAATCTTTCTCCAAAGAAAAGAGAAAACTTGAGTTCCTTTTTGTTGTTATGTTATGTATGTGTATATGACACAATCATGTAGCTTAAATGGCAAGGAAAAAGAGTGAGTGAGTGAAAGAGTGAATCAGAATCTGGAGAAATGAAAAGGGAAAAAAGTCCAATTGAGAAATAACAGAGCGCTTTTTATCGGTCCCAATTGGGCTAAAATTGCGGTTGTAAAAAAAAGTATGTACAATTGTATTGGTAAGGAAAGTATGTATTTCTTCTTTCTGACTAACTGAGGGAAAAACTTTGAATGAGTTTCAGTTTCGGTTTGTACCTTATCAGTTGGGATAAATTGTAGGGAAATTGAGATAGAGAAATGCACATGTACTACTGACGTATACAAAAGGTACGGAAACAAAATGACTAAATGAAATTGCTCTTTATTTTCTCCATAAAAAATATTGAGCAGGTTGATAAAAGAACTGCATACGTGTGTAAACGGAAATGGAGAACTATCTCTGGTTTTTTCCTGTTTCCTCTCCGAGAATGATTTAATTAAATTGGCTAACACCAACTCAACCAAATCATGCTGGCTTTCTTTTATCTCATATACCTTTTGTTAGGAACTTGATTGTTTTACAAGAATATAAAGTCACAGGTTATTTTTAGGAACAATAAAAAATATGTGTCTGGTTTGGTGTTTGATCTGGAGTGAAAAATACCTTTGTCATCTTTGGTTGGCTGTGGATCCTTTTGTATATCCTGTTTCTCAAAATTTTTCACATCAAACCTTCCCAAACAAAATCAAATCACACACATATATGTTGTGCAACACAGTCGTCAATTGTGCACATTAGAGATAGAGAAATATCAGAGGAGAAAACTAAAATGGTCTGGTTTGGAACATGAATCACGGGTGGTTGCCTACATTATTACCCCATTTCTTTGCATTACCCTTGCCTTACTGTGCAAATATAGGGAACCATGTACATTGTGAAGGAAGCGATAGGGCAATGGAAATACAATGTCAATATATAGGAATTCATGTGGAATGTAACAAATACATAGAGTACCTATTTGAGCTAATATTTTGTCCAATTTGAGCTATTTTTCGACCCATTCCGAGTGCCTGTTTCGGAAACATTTTTGTGCAAAAACTATTAACTACAATGGAAACGCTCCATGTTGTTAGAACGATCCAGCTCAAGTTAACAAACGACAAATTACAATTTATAGTATTACCACCTTTCTACGTCGTATATACCCAATAGATTCTCAAAAACAACAGAGAAATCAAATAAAAAATTACCCTCTGGTAAGGGGGAACGGGTAGAGAGAGAGAGAGAGGAATAAAAAATGTAAATAAGAATTTGAAATGTTTGTGTTTGTGTGTACAAACAGAGGAAAACCTCAGCAGCCATCCAACACAACCGATTCATCTAAAGACATTTGTCAACTTAAGCGCTTTTGCTCATAGGAACGTATAAGCTGAGTGAGTCAAGTAGTATATTCAGAGAGCGAGAGAAAAACACTTTTTCAATTCTCCGTGTCATGCCTTCCTCTTATACTCTCGGCAAAAAAAAAGAAGCTCATGTTATTTAAGGATGTACATATGTATGACCATGTACGTGCGTAACATGACAAGACGTGAACTTTACCGTGTTCCAAACAAACCAACACACTTTCAATCATCATCATCGAAGAGCTACGATACATGCCTAGTTTTTTATGTATGATATGATAATCTGACACATCAATGCGTCACAGCAACATTGGAAAAAGTTGGAAGCGCTGGAAAAAGTGGGTAGGTAGAAGGAGGAGGCTATTTTTCTAACCGACTTACTCAAGACTTTGCATCTTGTTATCTGTTTTCAACCTACTTGAGTTTCTCCGACACAACGCAATATAGGATTTTTGGGTAAAAGTCGACCAACTTCATTGAGAAGCACGCACGGGAGATGAAATGGACAGAAATAAATTCTTTCGGGAAGTAAAAACAAAACATGTTGGTCATGTGAGAAGAATGGGATTTGAATTTGTAAAAAAAACAATGTAGAAAAAATTGTAAAGAGACTTAAAAGAAATGAATGGATTCGGTTAGGAAAGTGTGATAGAGGCAGTCACGAAGGTTTGTCTTTTTGTGACGCTTTTTGAAGAAGAAGAGGAGGAATCGTTTGGCTTTCTTATTAATATGATGATGCTAAAGGATAATCAATGGATCGTAGTCACTCACTTTACCTCTCATATATAAAAGAGTATTATCATCATCACCATCATTATCATTATGCTTTTGGCAGTTCAATATAAAATGGAAGGCATGGCGTGTCTTTGAATCTTTCTCACTTGCATACGTCTAATATCCTTCTACTAAATATTTGTTTGAATTCGGATGCACATGATGATGATGCAGTTATAATGTATATGGTATGTACATAAAATTCGGAAAAGGAGAAACGATGATGGAGATGATGATTAAGTTGATTTTGGAAATTAAGTTTATTTGAACAGGTGGTTTGCTCTTCGCTCCTGGCCCTCTCACTTTGCTCAGACTCGGCCCTTTTTATTCACAATCAGTTTTTCCAGCAAGATGTGAACACACACACAAAATAAAAGGAGAGAGAAGGGAACCGTCATGGTTGGTTATTTAAGCCTGTGTGCACGCTCAGGCTTTTCAAGTTTATGTTACCGGAAAATGCAATGCATTTTTACTCAAATTGCAAAAAAAAATTAATATTATTTTGTTGGTTTTCTGTGATTTTCCATTCAAGTTGGAAGGATGCATGCTACAGCTTTTGTATGTGCAGTGCATCATCATCTGACTCAAAAACTTGTTACACAAGTGCTTCTGGCAGTAGACGGAAAATGCCTTTGATATACTCTGTTGGAGATATTGCTACTTTTTTCGTAAAAGTATCCTGCTCTCAAAAGATGCATTCTTCTCTATTCATGCAAACCATCTATCTTTTGATCGCCATCATCGTTTCGTTCCTTTTGAACATTGATGATGATGAAGATGATGATAATGATCATTTTCATCTGGGTTTTTTTTGCCCATGTTGGCCAAAGTGTGTTGTGCATGAGAGCAGAAGTGAGGGAGAGAAGAAGTGCATTGTGTGTGTCCACCTACTCTTTTTCCCAATGATTTAATGAGTGAGGTGCTCCTTGTAAAAAGTGGATTGGATTTTATACACGATGATGAAGAAGCAGTTGTTGCTGGTTCCTCTCTCTTCTCAGGTTTCAAAAACCGTCTCATGCCATAAGTCACGAAAAGTTGATCCCCTCCAAGCAGTAGCAGCAGCAGTATCAAAAGAAGGAAAGTGAAGTAAGCAACAAGCTCTCATCTCTTTAGAAAAAATCTTCAGCATCATCATCATCTTCATTATATTATCCAGTGAACAAGATTCCAGTCATATTCCTTACTCCAGAATAGAAAAGAAGGAGCAGATGAAAAAGTCATTGAGCCTTGTTTCTTCTCCTTTAGCAGATCTTGAACAAAGATACACTAATTCTTTTTTAGTTATTTTACAACCTCGCTATACTTTTATAATTTCTCAACAACTCCTTTTCCACTTCGTCATTTCATCCTCATTCTCCACCTTGTGTCTTTTTACACCCTGCCATGATGATTAGAGAGAGAGAAAAAACTATATGACCGTTTTCATCCATTAAATTCTTCCAAGAAATTCCAAAACGGATGAAATGAAAGAAGAGCAGCAGCTGAAACAAAATATTTTGTGCTTGGTTGGATGGTGAATTCCATGATGAATGAGGAAAATCATGTACATTTTACATTATTACCAAGTGGTCACAACCAACAACACAACTCAGCCAGGAGGAACATTTTGAAATATACATACGGGCCAAAATAATAATATGCAAGATCATCACATCATTCAACTCAAAATTTATCGTTCTTCTCTTTTGAAAAATTTTGCCTTGAGAGACTCTGAAAAATTTATATAGACGAACAATACAGATGCACAAGAGAGAAATTACCAAAGAAGATGGGCGAAAAGGGGAGCAGAAGCCAGGGTTTTTAAGGCACAAGCTTAAACAACAACTATTTTTTAGTGTTATTACCTAAATCAGCAATTTACATACAAATTTAGCCATCTTGTCATTTATCCTCTTGGCTCGTTCATTCCTCCGTTCGTACTTCAGAATCAGGAATGAGAAGAGAATATAGACATTGTTAATTACACAAGGAATTAATGAAGACATTTCGAGAATTCATGGCTTTTTCTTGGTGATGCTGTATGCGTAGCCGCTCTTGTTGAGAAAGAGCCTCATTTCAAAAGAGATTGAATTTACTTTACAAAGTTAAAAGTAACAACAACAACTGCTGCAGTAGTAGCTGTGTGCAAAGAGCCGAAACGAAATTGAACCTTTTTCTTGATAATGGTGTAAATAATCATGATGATGTAGGTATGTAGAATGGAATGGGTGTCATCGTCAAAAAGTTAATAGGGTTTATTTGTATTATTTGTATTGCTAAGAAGAAATCCAGTTGTTGGAGACTCGAAAAGCGATACTTTATGGAAAAACGAGGCAAGATCGCATTACAATTTTTGTACATTTCACAATCAGAATTAAAATGCAAACATTATGTATTATCTTGAAGGGAATGAATCATTCTTATCTGGGCTGCAAGACAACTACCCGTAATAAAAATGGTGAAAAATGTGTGCCGATTTTCAACCCTTTACCTCGTGCTGATGATATGATGATCACATCAAGATGCTCTATAACTAGAATTAAGTATTTCCAGATTTTCTTGTAGCAAAAGAGGGAGAGAAATTTGCTAGTTTGTACGCCAAAGTGTAACGGAGATCCAGGCAACTCCAAACAACTTCAAAACTGGTGTAATGTGATCCAGCACTCATTTTGTTTATCATTAAAAGTCTATATACAAAGTAAGAGCAAGAGTAAATGTGTCTGGTCTACTAGAGGTAGCGAAAATGTGTCTATTTTTTGTGCAAAAGCAACTTGCGTTATTATCATGCTAATTTTCTCATCAAGCCAGCCATGCAATAATGCAAAAAATGGAAGATCACTTAATTTTCGGCTGTTTTTTTTGAGATGGTGAGACGATACCAATAGAATGGCAACCGAATACAGAAATATACATTTGTAGCATTCCCCAAGCAGCAAAATTGCAATATTTTTTGGCAACAAGGTATTAAATACCGATGGAATCGGGAGCACACGCACAAATGGAATGTATGTGTAACGTATGCAGTATACACGTTTTTGTATTCGTCCTGTGTACCTCGTCTCCCTACTTCACTATTCAACAGTAGTACTTACACAGACTACAAAATATTATGCACATTAAAAAGTGTTAAAGTTCCTAAGTGGCCGTGTGGCCGACCTTCTTTTTAAGCTAGCTGGATTGGATGGGATTTTTTGGTAGAAAAGGTTTTACTATTTTTTCCTAGTCTCAAAAAGTGTGCATCCACTCCACTACTACTACTACGTTCGTCTTTAATACTCCCAATTTGAACTCTGTTCTCTTTACTTTTGAAATTAAACTAGTTTTTCAGCAAAAAAAATTGTTTGCTAAACGACCATGAACATATGTATTAGTACAAAAGGGAAATGCAAGGTAGGATAAGAAGATGATATAGAAAAGGCCACCAATTTTCCTATTGTTTGCTTTGTATTTTATATCATATCATCATTTCCTTCCATTTCTCAATGTCTGGTGGAGTCTGGACAGGGGGCTCAGTTTGAGTACAAGGAAAAATATTTCATTTCAATCTGGTCTCAATCAATTAATTTCCTTCAACAAAACAGCACACATGTCTGACCACACTGAAAGCTAGATAAACCTTTTTTTTACGATTTTGTAGATTCTTTTCTGAAAAATGAAAGAAGCGAAATGTCCAGAATTTGAGAGAGCTAGCAGTAATTTGTTTCTTTGTCAAATGTCACGAGTTGATTAACTAATACTTTTATTGTCAGAAATATAAATGTACAACGAGGCGATTATAATTGATCTTTTGTATATTCTATATTATTTTTTACAGCTATATTTTCTTAATATCGTGCTTGCTTTACACTCAATGTAAGTTTTACCATATACTCATACGATACTAGTTTACAATTAGATATTTTGGGTAAAACAAAATTATTACCCCTTTTAAACCAAATAGAAAATAGTAATTGTTCTTGAATGGAACTTTTCTGACTTTTGCGTTCTGTAAACTATTTCATTCATCAAAGAGGTCAAACGCAGACCAGACATCCCAAGACGTTTTTGGGTGTCTCGTTCTTGTCCCAAAGAAAGATACACTACAAGTGTGTATTTGATATCACATTTTTCTATCTAAAATGTTTTTGATTCAATAAAAAAAACTGTGCGGTTGAGGTGGTGTTGCAGGCATGCGGCTATACAGCTGTCGTACTTATATTCTTGTTTTCAAGAGAGTTCATTTCAGATTTCATAACATAACACAACAACACAATTGACTGGGAGTAGCTCTAGGAGCATTCAGCTATTCAGCACGATATGTTTATGTTTAGGGAAAAAGAGGTAACCTGTCATCATCAACTTGTCTTCTGCTGACAAACCCTCATTTATTATGTTGTCCAGTCATAGTGTCGAGAGAAAATTGTAGGTTTTCCTTTTTTCCAAAAAAAAAATTGCTTCATATCATCATCATTCACGGTTGTGTACTGCTGTTTCTGAGATGGCGATCAGAATCAGCTTCACCATCAAACCAAGACATTTGATCAAGGGGAAAAGGCCGGCAGCTAAACAACCAAAAATGAAAATGTGTCTTGATGTTGATAAGAGTGCTACTCACTCAGCCCTTCTTCGTTGTTATCATGTTATCCAATCACACATTATACCTAATAGGTAATCAATAGATCATCAACAGCAATATGAAGGGAGGTGAGGGCACCTACATCGTAACATGTACTACTACTTGTTGGAAGCCGAAATGGGGATGGGGCGAATGACCATTAGCAGGAAAATTTTAATTTGGGGGTCTTTGCAAAAGATGCAATTTCTCATTCCTTTTCGCTATCCAAACCTACCTACCACCAACCTAGACGGCTCTCTCTCTTCATCTCGGGTCGCAACCCAACACTTGTGAGTGTGAGCATGCAGTTATGCAGAATATATTGGACAGACACTATCATTTTCGAAGATGAAAGATCAATAAACAAGATCAACAAGCGAAATAAATATTTCAGTGCCACTTTGCCCAATGCATATTTGATTGACTCGACATGGCTCACAATCCGTCTCATTCTGAGAGCAGAAATTGATGCTGAAGTTTGTAGGAATGCCTCAGTGTCAGTGGTCTGGTCAGATTACATTGTAGAATGAGAGTTTCTTCTTGGTGTCTTCCTACAATATAGTTTGAATTGGTAGTAATGCTGTTTCTATATAGCAGGTTATGCTTTTTTTCAAATAGGAAGGTGAGAGAGGGTGTGAGCAAATCATGTTTTACGATTGCTTTTTTCTCCAGTTACACGTAGCAGCTCCTCCATCAAATGGAATTTAAATAGAAGAATAAGAAGCTGAAAGTGGCAGCAACCAGAATATATATCCCTAGTTTATTAGGTACACACTTGTCAGGAAATGACGGATAACTTGGGTGTCTTCATGTTCCCCCTTGGTTTTCTTCATCATCCTGCATGAGACGACGACGATCATATGATGATGATCCCTTGTTCCTCTCGCACTCATACTCTTCCCTTTATTTTCCTCCTTTAGAATCGGATGTACTGCACTTTTTCCTTGTGGAACGGATAAGATTAATGGACTGTTGTGTTCAATTTGACTTGTTGGAATATTGCATGAGCTCAAAAACTTGAGGGGCAACAGGAAAAATAGGTATCTTTGGAAAAAAAAAACCTCCGTTTTTCTTGCCATTAATAATATTCATCGTTTTACATTCCTCCATAGTGGAAGATCAATGCGGAAGAAGAGGAATATATAAGATTCCGTGGAAAAACTTTGTTTTTTGCATCCAACAAAAACATTATGACTGGTGGTGGTGGTGAATAATACAAACTTTTCCAGTAGCCTGGAATAATAGAAGGCAACTTGGTCTTTTTCTTGTTTGCTCTGGCTCATTGGAGATGTGCCTATATTTCTCTCAACCTCACCAATTTCCCTGGTATTGAGAGAACTTTTCGGAGAATCGGGGCATGGGCATAACAGTATGTATACCCAAAAGAGATTTACAGCGACTAGCATTCTTTCCCTCATTTCCCTTGATATGTAACAATAAAAACGATATGATGAGGATGAAGACGAGGAGGATGCAAAGTGAACATGAGAAATTCATCCCTGTTTTTCTCTCCTAAAATGAATGGATGGATCAAGCTATTTTCCACCACACCAGAATATTATCAGCCTAGCTGGATGATAGAAATATAGGTGGTGGGGTATATATTGGATGATGATCATGAGGAGAAGAGTCTCCAGTTCATCCCTCGTACTTTGTACAACATCCATCATGCCAAAACCCAAAACCATCCAATTTCCAATCTGTACATGAAAATTCTCTCAAAATCCCCTTGTATATTAGCATGATTACCATTGTTATTTATTTCCTCTCCAATTCCGGATAGATACAACGAGACAAGTGCATAACAAGTTGAGAATAATATTATACTCCATGTATAATAATAATATGCAGTTGCTCGCTCAATGTGCTCTGTTTCTCTAACAATTTGAAGGATTTTCACCCGCTTATGACTCGTCCTCCATGAATGAATCATGAAGGAGGAAAACATTTCCAATATTTTATTTTATGATTTCATAAATGATCAATGAGCCCACTTGACTGTTGCATTTGAACCGACTAGACTGGATGGAGTCGTAATATTATATATATGGCTCAACATGCATACTTTTAGCATTTCCCCCTTCATTCATTCCAAAATAGAACCATTTGCTGTTGGGAAAAGTATACAAAACACAATTCCAAGCTCATTTTGACAAGGGGATTTTGCATTTCAAGAGAAACAGATTTTCGCAAAGGATCAAAGAACGGCCCAAATGTCTATTTATATTTAGACCTTTTCATTAGCCGTGAAATCGATTTTTATGACCAGTCAGAAGATTTTTTATTATTTGCTGATTTTTTGGAATTCAAATGTAGGTCGGTTGAAAGAAATGAATAAAGTATGGTAAATGGGTTGGTTGATGTTGATGTGAAGTGATTTTTTTCTTCTAAATTTGCAAACGGGAAAGTGCGTTTCCTTTCAAGAAATGGGAAAAATGATTGCCCATGTAAGCTATTAGTGCCTAATGTGCACGTTTACGATATGCGATACGTGAATTTCCATAATATATGGACGAGTTTTCAAGACGGGGAAAAATGAAATTGAACAATCCAATCACCCGCTGATTGCCTCCACTATTATTCGTAGATTTTATGCATGTATCTCCCATAATAAGCTCATATTTTTCTTGCTATTCTTATAGTTTAGTTCCCCGTTTTTGCAAAGTGGGTACACACAAAAATGTATAAGAGCTGGAGAAATTGAAAAAAAACTCGTCTTCATTTCGGGCTCAACTTCACCATCCAGCCCGTAATGACATTTTTCTCGTCAAATGAAGAGCATTTGATTGGTTTGATTGAGGCGTAACTCCCATACGAGCAACCTGTGGAGTCCCTGAAAGAAAAGAAAACCGTGAAAAATGTATAAAAACAACCATGCACCACCACCGGCGGTTGGAGTGATTGTTTCTAAATGTATCTTGTAAGAGACCGACCACACCACCATCTCCATTCTTATTCTGGCTGCTTGTGCAATTCACTTGAGTTCGACGAAAAGGAAACTTAATTTTCATCAAAATTCAATTTGTGAAACCCAACCGTGCCACACTACACAAGCACAGCATCAACAAGTTTGAGCAACACACAAGGTTTTTATTATTTCGCTGGAAGAAATATTATGCTTAACAAGGTGTACTGTATTGTGATTGTGTGTGTTTTTTGCTATTTTTCTCTCTCTCCCTGACTCGTTTTTCTGCTTTCATCCATTCCAATTCCAACTCGGGACATGACTACATTATCTGAAATGACAGGAGAAAGGGAAAAATATGAATAGTGAACTAGCTGAAACAATAATTGTAAGTGAAGTCCCAAGTTCAAAGTTAGATCCTTTGATGATCACAAGGAGAAAGAGGAATAAGGGAGCTTAAGTTGTTAGTTGGGTGCTGGTATACTTATTGCTACCTTCAAAACAAGACGGGTTTCATAAAGGTCGTGGGGGCTGCGGGGTCTCAAAGAGATTCCGTACCTTCTGTGAAGGTTGAGATGAGATGATGAGGAGACGAAAAACCCGGGACAAGGTAATCTCGTAAAACATGCTGACTTGGCTTTGGCTTCCCTCACCTTTTTCCTTCTTGCATGATCATGATCATCACCAGGTTCTTCTTGTGTTGACTGGTTCTGGTTTAAAGACAGTTGATGTCTGGCTTGGCAATAGCAATAAAACACAATTCATATAGATTTGACTAGCTATAAACAAAAAATGTATCCTCATTTTTCTGTGTAAAAAGCGTTTGTTTGATGATGATGATGCAACATGCGGTTACAAATATGCACCCAAAAAGGAAACATTTTTCTAGATGAGTTTATCGGCACATTGCATCGCTGTGCGTAAGTTTCTTGTACTAAACTCCGGGGATACCTTGCTAGCGTAAAGAAAAATCATTTGATGATATTCTTATTGGATTGGAAAAGCATATTTTTAGGGCCCTCCATCTTCAAACTACCATCACCCTTCAAAAGAGTCAAAGACATATTACACGAAATAGTTTCTCCCCCATTTTTATTATATATTTTCAACAATTTCCCTTTTCTTCTTCTTCTTCCCAAATTGACTTTGACTTTTTTCCGTATTGGAATTTCATTTTTCCCTACCTGAGCGAAAGACATTTCAATAGAAAAATGTATATTTTTGAGTGTTCCTTTTCTCGTCGTTTCTAAATGTTTATGTCTTGTACTGGTTGTGGGATGGTGAGAATTTGATGATGTGATTGTGGTAGATACAAGAAACAACAGTTGCCTTTATGAAGCCTTTTACGTTAAAAAATGCGTCATATGGTGTAGTCTCTGTCTTGTTATGCTCCGCTTTTCCAAGAACAAAGTGCGTTCCGTCCACATTGCATCAAATTGTGAGTCCCTTTTCACATTCAATTCATTCCATTCCATTTACTTCATTTGGTTTGGTTGAAACAAAATGAAATGCAGCGAGAAGAAATTGAATCAAGTGGATGGGAAGGCTCATAAAACAATGTTGTTCTGCATTTGATGTTGATGATTCCCTCATAAGAATTTCATGAGACCTACATGGCTTTGCCAATTTGGTTCTTAAAAAAATGCATTCCATTTCATTCAGCTGTGTCACAAACATTTTGTTTGATATTTCCTTGAAAAGCTCGCGAGCTTGTATGTCTACTCACTCTACATCCAGATAACTGAGTGAGTGAGTTTTCCATTTGGGTTCATTCATTCCTCCGGATTGCAACATGGATTGGGTTCATCCCTGTCACAAAAGACTCACAACTTTATTATTGGTATCAAGACATGAACATGATGTGATGTGATCTTAATCCATATTGACTATGACTGTGCGTATATGCTTTTAGAGAGCACGCTACATACGACATATAAAAAACATCTTCTTCAGGGTGGTAACAATGTCGTTTCTTCCTGTGACTTTGTAACTCTTTTTTGGTTCCTTCCGATCCTATCGCCAGTTGGTAACATCAAACCAACACCTGAGCATTAAGATGGGAAATTGTAAGCTCATCATATTAGTATTATCATCCTTTCTCTATTAGCCACAAAGAGAGAACCCATATGAGCGTGATTTCATCATGTGTTTCTTGTTTTATTGTTCACTTCCACCAAAAAAGAGACTCCTCACACCAGACCGCTCACCACACCACATGAGGAGAGAACAACAAAAAAAAATAATATTATATCCCATATTTATCCAACAAACCAAACGCAACCACAAAAAGGATTTAAACGTTAAGAACACATAACACATATAATTTTATTAGGAACTATTTACTACCATTTTGGCTATTGCGCTTTTGGCTTTGAAAAGGAATTTTCCTTTGTGATCATGATGAGTATAATGCCATGTAGGAAGGAGGAGAGAAAAAGATACATTTAGACAAGGCACGTACGTAACGTAACTGAAATTCCATCGAGCCAAGAAAGGAAGAAAAAGCGAAAAAGCATGCGAGTCCAATATTGCCCCCCTCTGCGTAGTCTCTGTCGTAAAAAAAGTGTGAGGAAAAGGTGAAAAGGGCAACCACCAATAAAGAATTAGCCAGTTTAACTCTTTCGAAATCCAAATAGACAGAGCTACTTTTATAGTCTCCGTTTGTCTGTCCCAAACTGAAAGTTATTCAATTGAGCTATATGATGCTGTTTCGCTACTTTGGTGTATACTCAACCAAGATGATTAATTCCTTCTTGGTTTTGTGAGGATTTAAGATGCAATCAAAGAAAGCGAAGCAGACTAGCATTCATAAATATGTTTAACAACAAAACGCAATGAGCACAATCATATCGTTTGTGTAATGCATTTAAAAAAGATTTTGAAATGCAAATGCGCACTACGCGAATTTTTTCTTATGTTCATGGCCATCTTGTTGAAGAAATGAGATGAATTGCAAATGAGTCGTCGTAATATCTTTTTCTCCCCCATTCACCATCATCAGGAAATAAATGAAATGAGATTTATTCCTTGTTTTTGAATATTTTAGCGTGCCAGTGTAATGGACATTCGAGAAAGTGTCGGTTCAACATGGAGTTGTACCGCTTGTCTGGCCGAGATTCCGGAGGCGTCTGCTTGAGGTGTCGTCACAATACTGCGGGAAGATATTGCCATTATTGTAAGGAGGGGTATTACCGAGACCCTACCAAACCCATAACGCACCGGAAAGCGTGTCGAAGTAAGTAAATTATTATATACTATATATAAATCCAAAACCATTCAAATCCACCCCAAACCCACCTCCAACAAAACATCCAACCTCTCTTCCTTTTCTTCCCATTTTGCATTAGGTGTAAACGACCTTTAAATGGAGTTTGATTGATTGATTAATTGATGTCAACGGGTAGAGAGACATGTCATGTAACATATTTTATTTCACAAGTCACCTGCTATCAGCAGCTCCTTTATTACGGGTGATCATCATCATCATCCTCCTCCTTCTCAATTACACCTTTATGGAGTAGGGAACAATAATAAGAAGTCAAAAAAACAAAGCGAAACATTTACAAAGTTAAGTGGTTCTTGATGAAGTGAGCCCAAAACAAAACGCGAAAAAAATTGAGTTGCCAAAGAAGAGCTGAGAACTAGAAACCGGTGCTGGTTGGTGGTATGTTGTGTTGAATATAAAAAATATACTGGATTTATAACCAACCACCTTGTTTCTTAAAGTATTCCTGGAAATGGTTTTACAGACAGAGTCGGACCAAAACGCATGAAATATACAAGGTGACCTTTGTATAACAGCTCTCCTTCCTTACATATACTCGGGCATGTCACCCTTCTTAATGGAAATCTATGATTTATTAGGGAGCTCTCCATTTTTTTCCCTTCAACTCCTTTCAATTCAAATTTTCTCTTCCTTGTTCCTGTCTTTGGCTATAGATATGGAGTCTACAACTAAGCTAAATTGCGTTGCTACTGACTAGCTAACTGACTTACTAAAGCATGAAATATTTAGATCGCTACACTCCTTATGAAATTGCTATAAAGCACAAAAGAGCAGAGAGAACGGTACAGACACACGATGGCAAATGCAAAACCAGTCTAATAGGTTCCCTATAAAGTTAGCATTTTAGCAGTGTTATTAAATGATGGCGAGAGAGTAAAAGTAAAGTTTTTTTTCTTCTCCGTCTCTCTCCCGTTTCACTTTTTAAGCCTCTTTTCAACTTGAGTCTTCGTCTTCTTTCCAGTAAAGGCTTAACTTCCTTTTCTTGAGCAGTAGTCGAGTCAAGTCAGTCACTAACTTAAGTTGGTTGCTCTTTCTTGTTGCATGCCTAATCAGAAAACAAAAGTGTTTGGCTCGGCTTAAGGAGGTATCAGCTTATTTTTCTTGAGCTCTTTAGCTCTCCATTCTAATATTTTGCCCTTTTTTCTGCAGCATGGAGCAAGCATTATAATCATATAAAACTCTCTGATGTTTCTTTCTCTTGACAAAATGGGTATGATTTTTTCGTGTTATATAGTCCAGACCGTTCCATAATATGGTGTATAAGAAACAAGTTAAAAAATGCATGAAAATGTCAACCTGGTAATCGACAAGTTCTCGTTCTTTAGTAGTGTTTTGTTTGGTCTTGGTCCTCTTCTCATAAGTAGTGCGACATGCATATTGGAAGACGTTTTGTTTCTTTGTGTACATTCGCATTCTTATACCTTCTCTTTTACACAACACAAATGGTATGCACATTAATAAGTTATCCACGTGAAGTGAAAAAGAGGTTGAAAACTGCTTGGCTGCTGTTGTTGTTGCATTTTAGCCGAGTTTTTACTCTTAATGATGATGATGAGGATGAGTTGTGAGTGATGCAAAAAAATAAGACATTATTACAAACAAAAATTGTACAACGGGAGTATATATACAGCATATTAATGTACATGCCGACGACCTATTGTGAATATTATGAATGAGGTGAGCGCGTGTGAAGGCTGCTGTTTTGAAACACAGTTTTTAGTATTAGTTGATTCCCTGTCTCATTGACCAGGAACGATTATGCACAGAAAATTGAGGGTGTGTAAATAAAAAAAAGATTGGAGTCGGAAACGGGTATTAGAGAAGTAGCGGAAGTGGGAATTTGGAAGGGAACACACACACAAAAATTTACATGCAATCCTAAATGTTACAAAAGGGGCAATAATCGTCATCTATTAAAATGATTAATGGTTTTGAGTTGCGTAATTGCTTTCAAGGGAAAATGAGTCGAGGCTGAGAAACTGAATGGGAAATTTGTATCTTCATTTGAATACTAGGTAGATGGACAGACCAACAGGTGTGCTATGATGTACAAAAAATGTACACACGCATGACTTTTTCCCTTTTGTTTTATGTTTTCATTCGTTTCGAACACATTATTATAGCTTCCTTTGATTTGACGTTTATGGTGACTGTTCAATTTTTAGTCAGCAACTAAAGCCAGGCACGAGTGTGCAATATCTGTCTATTTATGAGTATGATGTTTTGTTATGTGCATGGTGGTCGCGTATGTATATAGAAGCAGTGAATTCTTGGGCCAAGTCAAGCTCAAAAAGGTGCTGGATTGGATGGATAGCTGCTAAATTGAATGACTATGACTTTTTCTGAGTTTCTTCTCTCTTTGACCTAAAGTTTGCGTGCCATTTCCCCGTTAAAAATAAATCCTAAACGCTGCATGGAGTCCATCACAAGAAAAAAAAACCATTCTTATATTTTTCCTTGCAACTTGCAATCATCATCATCTTTTGGTCTTCTCTTCTTCTCACTCATTTACATCTTTCATAAAAAGAGCTATGTGTAGCCAATTCAAGTCAAAAATTCATATCTGCATCAGCCAGTCACACTTTTCCATTATGAAAATGAACGATGCGATAAGGCGCCTGCCTTCCTACGAAAACAAAAACTGCTTTGCAATTCCAATCTAAAGAAAAAAGTAAGCATGCATATTTGAAGCTGGTTGACCTGACTGAGCAGACGATTTCTACTTTTGAGTTTGTCCCATTTAACATTCTATTCTCCATGAGCTAAAAATATTGACTTGCATATGAATAGTATGAATAATATGAAGTGCTTATATGGCATTCCCTTGCATCATACAACACACGAGTCAAGTCAAATTCTATTTGAAGAAACGTGTCCGATTGCGAGTGAAATAGTGATGTTGATGGAGGCAACCTGAATATGAATGTGAATTGAGTGGACAACTGGATGACTTTGAGTAGGTATGCCCATCACGAGCCTCTTCTTATGCTATCACCTCTTTCTTCCCATTTACGGTAATCATTTCACCTCCAAGTGAAAATGCTTTTTATGGAGTTTTACACTAAAAAATGTACTTGTCTCACTTCATTCACTCACCCGTATCATGTTTTGTGCATAAATAAAAGGTTAATAGGTTATGCATGGAAGAAAATGTATATCGCAGGTGTCCACCGTGTCTGTCCACTCTCTATGAGACGGATGTCGGTTTCAAATGCAATAATAATCACTCACTCAGCACCGTTTTGTGTTTTGTTTTGTCTCGGAATGGGATCAAGATTGAGTTGTTTCATTCCAGGAAATTATGGAGTGTAATAAAAAAATGGAGTTTAGGTCGATTATAAAAAAAAGTGTTTTCTTGGCGTGTCTGTGGCATGCAACAACTTGGAAATACTATAATATATTTTATATATATGGAGTGTTAAATGTGATAACATCTTTTATTTTTACAGCTTGTGAATGTCACCCGGTAGGAGCCTCTGGCCGAGTCTGTAATCAAACAACAGGTCAGTGTCCATGCAAGGATGGGGTCACCGGACTCACTTGCAATCGTTGTGCCAAAGGCTACCAACAAAGTCGATCTCCTATTGCACCGTGTGTCAGTAAGTACTCCCTGGATATAAATGTGCATATTATGTACATGGCCCACTCTTAATTAATTAGAAAGCGTCCTCTTCTCCCCCTCCTATTCAAATATTTGATTGAAGAATACATTTTTTTTCATTGCAGAAATTCCCAAAATGCCTGAGCCAGAACCACTTGAATCCGTCACTGGAAGATCTGCTGATCAAGGTATAAATTATAAGCTTTGATTTTGATTTGATACTCTAAATTTTCATTCATCAAAGCTTGATCAGCTTTAACAGTTTAGAATTCCTGCTGTAGTTTTGCTGAGCTTTGTTTGTGTAGCATAGCACAAGTGGTTTTGATGAGTTGGCATTCGTTGGTAGAGTAGAGTGGGCTGCTTTCTAGAAATTAAGAGTTTTCTATTAGCAAGGCATCAGCCGTGTCAACATTCTTGTGCAAATTATGAATTAATATGCGCATAAATATATGTGACCAGTTTTCTTTGACAAATACGGACTAGTGCTAACTGCTAACATAACGATTTTTGCCTTGTGACACATTTTTACAGTTCCAGCAGTGAGCAGACATCTATAACTTATGTAATTTTCCAGATGGGTGAAACAAGGAAAACTTGTGTTTGGTTTGATTTCAAAAGAAAACATTATTTTTTGTTGGAAACACATATACTATGCATCTGCAATAGAAATTATGACTTGCAGCGAAAAGAAACTCAAGTCAGATCTAAGAACCAGATTTTCGTTCAATGCATCTATTTCCCTCTGCCTGTTTTCCTCATCAATACCAATTGTAGCAATACAAAATACGACTGTTTTTTTTTCTCGTCCACCAACTGATGATAATCTAGTACAGCACATGGAATGATGTACTTTTATCAACTTGAACGTAGCCTAAACCTTGATTTGCTTACCTTCCCGAAAGCCCTATTACAAACGTGACGATAGAGTTCATGGTGTTGCGTCCTTGTTGACGTTGATAATAATAATAATATGCACACAGGCTGACGGAGATTAGTTTACCCTTGCCCCTTTTCCTTCCTCTACGGAAAAGTCAGCTCCCAGTCAAGTGGCAACAAAGTTCTCATGTGTGTTATACTATAAACTTTTATTATTACAAGTTGAACTGTTTCTGGAAAAGTTGACGGACAAACACACACTCCATACATTTCTCTCTTGATCCCACTCACTCAACACACACTATAAACTGATCCCAGTGCGTATTAATAATCATATCCGGTTTCATTCTATATATATGAATATAAATGTAGCTTTCATCAGCTTCTCGGATTATCATCATCATGTTCATTCCTCACCGACGATGAGGACAACCCTTGCCTATATATTCCACTCACAAAATATAATCAACCTTTACGAATTCCATGTGAATATTCCACACGAGATTTTCACTGATTCCCATCAAAAACTTTGGGGTGAATGTGAATTGGCTTGTTCAATGTTCAACGCAGTATTTCCTTTCATCATCATAATCATTCATCCTCAAGTACGGTATTCAACATACCAACCAAAACCACACCACTTCATCACAAGTACGTGTTCCATTCCATCCATGGAGAGAAAACAAGTTATTTTCCAATGTGTTCAGCGTGTTGCAAGCTGCATTTTTTTTCATCTACCTGATGATGATCATCATCATCATAATAATATTCCATAATATACATGCACACACGCCATTCAAAATTCGATGATCACGAAATGTTCAGTTGAGCTTTTGAAAATTGAAAGAAAACAAGAGGGGAAAAGCAACAGTGACTTGTTTCCTCTCTCTCTTCATCATCATGACTCTGGAAAATAAATCCAATAAGAGCTTTTACACACCTCGCTTCACTTTTTTCTCTCGTTTTTTATCCTTCCGCTGCCGTTGCTTTCATCGTCTCCTTAATATGCATGATGCATCACGGACTCCCAGACCACACGACACCACCTTCCTCTTCAGATTTTTATTTTATTTTTCAAAGTCAAAGAACAAATTTCCTCTTTGGTAAGACGAGAAAAGAAATCATCATCATAATATCATCCCCTTTAGTTTTGGATGGGAAAAGAGACGAAGCTATCTATAGTTGACTTTTGTTGGATTTTTCTTTCTCTTTTTCCCCTACTTTCATCCTGGTCTGGTAGTTGGATTATATATATGATGGTTGGTGGTGGATTTTGGTGAAAGTCCATTTCATGAAATTGGATAAGGGGGATATGAGATTAAATGGGCTCAGAACAGGATAGATGGCTGAATAGGAGAACGAAGATGACCATGACCATTGCATTGCATTTATTGGTATTGCAATGTCATGGCATGCCATTGCTCTTTATCAAAATGGATTGAATGACCCTGTAGATGGTGAAGGAGGAAAAGAATTAGTGGATGGAGGAGACCATGTTTTTTCTGGCTTGGCGTATCTTGATCTACTTGGTCATTGGTATAATAACATTATTGAGTTACAAATTGGAAGGCATTTAGACAAGACACTCTGCTTCTTCCTCCTTTTGGTGGAATGATTATTGGTCAGTGTCATGTCAGCTTTTCTCTTGGTCTTTTGGAGTCTCTCGAGAAGATTGTTGCGGAAGCTTTAAAAACGCTGTTCTTTAATATTATATTGCTATCTTGTCGATTTATCTGATAGTTTTTCTCCTTCTTCAAACATGAGCCAGCATATAACCAAACCAACCAACCTCAAATTTTATTTCCATCCTTTTCTCCTCCTTCATCTAAGGATGATGATGCAGTAGACATGTGAAAAGTGAAGCAGAGCTCACCAAGAGTCTTAAAGTAACTGCAATTTTTTTTCTCTCCACTTGCTCTTGGTCTGGCTGCTGGAGAGAGAGAGTGAGCAAGAGTCAAAAAGGATTTTATCGCTTTGCTGATGTTATCTGATTTTATGATGCTCACTTGTTAGCTGGTCACGATCTGTGACTGTGACCCCTCCAGGAGAACTCCCGATTAAGATGGGGAGGAAAATAGATGGACATGACAATATTATCATGGAGATGGAATGGAGGAAAAGGCAATATAATGGTCGTAGTGGTCACATATACATTTAAAGCTATAGGAGCACTTGCTCAGTCCAGCTCACTCCATTCATTTTAAATGAGCCCACGTCTCCTATTTATTTATGTGCGTAGATTTTAGATCAGCGTCCCACCAGCTTAAACCCTCATATTTATATGCTTTGCGTGTGTGCTCAAGACCAAAATCTTAATGCTTTTATACCTCTTGGTGATGTGATATTCATCAACAAACTGAAAAGTTGAAACATTTTTAAAAGACACGACACGTCTGCTTGTAATGAAGACAGTGACTAAAAAAATTATCTTGTGCGATAATATTACATGGTGACATGACACGCTACCGCTTCATGCGCATTTGCCACTTCACCTTAACTCATTTACGTAAATCTTTCAAGTTGGAAAAAAACGTTTAAATTTACACGTGACCTGACCAGACTCAAAAAAGATGCAAAAAAGGAGTTGCTGATGATCATTTCTTGTCGCGAGTCATGTCACGATGAAGCTGTCCATGTCCACCTCGTCTTGTAATAATCTGTCATCATATTTTGTCTTTCACCTTAATTGGATAAAAATGTGATAATATGTAAGTATAGCACGTCAACGCGAAATTGAAATTTTCTTGTTTATTCATATTGGAAAATTTTTAGCAAGGAAAGCCAAAACCATTTAAAAACTCTTTTCAAAAATGGTTGATTGTAAACTATACTGTTTGAGTGACATATACCATCAGCAGACCACACGACTCACGATCTGCTCTAAGTGTTGTACAATACAATGTCCATGTCCTTTTTGTCCTGGTTTGGTTTCTTCCCCTTTTGCTCGTGTCAACATCGCCATCTTCATCACTCTTTGTAATTTGACTTAATTTCCCCTTTGGCCTTTCCCAATAAAGTGCATTAAGAACAGTTGTAACTTATTGTTAACTTGGATGTAATATATTGTGGTGGTGTGATGATACTCTTCTTCAACCCCACCAACTACTCTTCTTGATGTCGAAGGATTTTTCTTTCATCTTCAAGTTGGTGTGGCTGTTCTGTTCATCGGTACATTTAGCTAATGTGTTTGATGCGCCAACGGTGTTGGTGGTAACGGTAATGGGAGATAGTTGTTAATGGTCGCGTCTCTCTGGTCTTTTCCGTCTTCTTTTTCTTTGCTCCTCTGTGGCTGATGATGATGATGATTTGAGACCTTAAACATGATACAAATACAATGGACAAGAAAAAGATACGCGGTTCTCTCTCCAGAGCTTCCCTTGTCCAGCAAAGAGTGAGATACTTTTAAAAATCCAGAGTGTCTACTCAATTGTGTGATGATGATGATCATGATTGTGATACACATGGCCAGAAGAGGAACAGGGAAAGGGAAGAAAATAAGTGCACTTGATTATGGTTTGGTTTGGTATGTTACGTAACGTGCACGTATCGATATCATGATGATCAGCACATCCACATCGTCATGAGACTCTCATTCTCATCGTATGTATTATATTATATTAGGCATTATACCACTTCTTCCTTTTGTGTACGTGGACATAACTGTGATAATAAGGATGATGTGTTGTTATGTTGTGCATGCCCTGGCTCTCTTTTCTTCAGTTTTCCTTTTAGGAGTTGAAGAGAAGTGGGGAGCATGTAAAGTGTAGGAATCTGTCCCTTGGGCACTCCAATGTGGTTTCGTAGCTTTTCCCAACCTTATTATATAGTGTTCTATGTACACAGTGGAGAAGTCGAAGAAGATGAAGCAGAAGTCAGTGGATATGGATGAAAACGTGTTACACTTAATGAAATTACTCCCTCCTTCACAAGGCGAATAGTTCCCTGAGGGCCTTGGAAGAAAAAACACGGTAGAAGAAGAAAAAAATCCTTCCCTTCCTTTCCCATTCTGTGAGTAACAAAAAGAAGAGTATGCTAAGTACAAAATGCATACATGGGTATTTTAAGTTAGATCAGACCAAAAAATTTTATCATCATCAACTGACTTGAGCAGTGCCCGATAATATTGATATGTGATATTGTAATGTATGTACGTTCGTAAGTATGTACATATCACACACTCTTGCATACATAAAGTTACACAACACACACCTCATCTCATCTCCATTCTGAAAAAAAAATGATCATTGTTGACTTGCTCCTGAGTTTTTTGAAAGAAGAAGAAGAGATCAGAGATGGGCTGCTGAGAAATGCCGCTCCACCGCCGGCTACTACTGATGCAGCAGCCTCGTCTGGACAATTCAGAAGAGAAAAGGCTCTTTTCTTGAAAATAATGTCTAGTCTGGTCTCCTTTCCAAAGAGGAGGAGGAGAAGAGAGAATAGATAATACATAAAGAGTGCATTGCATTCATAGTTAGTATGCCTGGAAAGAAAAATGGTTTTATATCGTCAGCACGATCGTTCGTGGCATTAGCAATAATCATAATAATAATAATGATAATATTGATATCAAACGATACAATGCAATGGTTTATAATAGGGTATAGATATAAAAGCTCGTATCACATCTCCCTCTCTGACTTTGTATGAGCAAGGGCAACAATGTATGGAGCATTGTTGCAAAGTGCTGCATAAGAATGGTGTGATGTGAATACGATGCTGGAGCAACAAAAGTTTATGGGATTGATAAAATGTAGTTAAATATGAAGGAGGTTTGTGCATGCAAATAAGGTTCATACCATACTTCAATGCAACTGCAGCCAATGAAATGAGCTGCAAGGAAAATCGTTTCTGAGAAGGAAAGCATTCAAAGATTCGATAATGGTTTGGCTCCGCAGATGCCACAAATATACAAGTATGTACTTACACAAGTCGTCTAACGGATGGTTGGTCAGTTTTAATTACCCCACATAAATAATCATTAGCACGCTGGCTAAAAGGTAATTACATTGGCCTTCGCATTTCAAGCCTATGGGATGCCTAGTGTAAAAGATTTACTGGAGTTTGTTGGATGACAATGTTGAGCATTACTGCAATTTGTACATGCATTATTTCTACATTGCAAACATTCACTTTTAACCTAATTGATGCCAGTGATAAGATATATATATTTCTGTACGTAATCTACAGGGGGTTTGTTGCACTATACCCCGTTTTCCTCACCAACTTATTCTCTGCATAATATTGCTTGGTTTTGCATTGGACAATTTACTCGATACAATTGTTGAATTTTACATAATGATAATCCTTATATGACTAGCTGAAATGAGTGATTTTTCGTAGAAAAGTGCGAATGTAAAATATGGAGTTATGTCTGTGTAACCCCAGTATTGGCTTGCTTCCAATTGCATGTAGCATTAAATTGCACACATTCTTTATACCATATGCGACGACCTTGATCCTCAAGAGACTTTCTTTTCCTTCCGTAATAATCATCCCGATGCTCTTGCGTGTTGCTGTCAATTTTTCATTTTTTATAGCTTCCCAATTCCAACTCCGACAGCATAATATTATTGATGAGTATTATTTCTATTATCATGTGTGAAGAGGTACTTCTTTTCGTGCTGGTCTAGTAGACCCATAATAAAGTCTCTAATAAAGAGCGACTGTTGAACAATATGATTAGCATTATTTATATTTATTTTGTTTCTACCTTTCCAACACTCCCCTCCAATTTAACTTTCTTTTTTTCTGCGTGTATATGCAACCTGCACATACATAATGATAATAAGAAAAAGTTCAAAGAACAAATATTTCTTGTTTGTATTGGTCCCAGTACAGCGATAATAGTAAAAATACACAATTGCTTTGTTTCTTCTCTCATGCATCCAAATATCCAATCCTCCTTCACAAAACGCCTCGTGCCAGAAAGAATATGGCAGGTCTTGGCACTGGCACGCGCACGCAACCAACATACCTACGATTACTTTAATTTATTTTGTAGAAAGGTGAAAATTAAGTGAGTTGCCTTTAGCTTTCCGAAGTTAATTTTGGACTTTCAATCGTATGCAGTATATGCTGTAATAATTAGCACTTTGCTTTGCCTGCCTTGACTTTCTTAAATGTAAACTAAAAAATTCAAATGATTGCATAAAACCACATATTTTTGTTCCAGGTGAAAGCTCATGCGGAAGATGTAAAGTGGCCACAAATCGACTCACCATCAAACGCTACTGCGCTCGAGACTATGGTAAGTAAAGCGTCTAAATTTATTTCATTTTAGAAAGTACAATTTAAATCAGCACGCACAGGTTTGTCATTTAAATTCCGACTATAGTGGTATAGTGGAAAGACGTTGAAATGAAGAGTAGTATCTGTTAAATGCACTGATTTTCTCTGCAACTCAAGCGTTAATTTTTACATTTTCCCAATGTTTTATCGCCTATTCCTCTTCGTTTGAATGACACATGCATTCCAATCCAAACTCTCTAGTTTCCGTTCTCCTTTTCACGGTTCATTGATGATGTTGATAGGAAATGAATGAGATAAAAGGTGCATACATTACAGAATGGGGAAAGAAGAGAGAGCAGACACAAGGTACAACCAGGCCATTATCTTATCTGATTTGACCATGTGGAATAAAAAAGAGAGGAGAAAGAAGAGCAAAGATCAGGTGACAAGCTAAAGGAAGAAAAAATGGCTTGTGTAGAGATAAAGAAGGGGAAAGCTTGGTGTTGGTGGTGGTGGAAGGTAGGGGAGGTTGGAGAAAAGAGGAAGCTTTCCTGGGATGAGATAAAAGCAGGCACGAAGGTGGTGGAGGGTTGCTTCTGGCTCTTGCTCCTTTCATTTTTGAGCTGAATATCTCACAGGGAAAATCTTTAGAAAATCCGACATGTCGCTTCATATTCATTCCTCCATCATGAATCACCTTCCTTCATACTTTATGCTATTAGTAGCAAGCAGTACAGCAAACGCAACGGCAACAGAAACAGAGTAAATGAAATAATAATAATAATAGTCAAGTTGAGCTTTGAAAAATAGGGATAAGCGTAATCTTTTTCGTTACTCCATCGTATTTTTTTCTACATTCACCTGTTTTGATGGAGTGGAGCTTTTTAAAAACCTTGAATTAGGCGTATATTTCCAAATGGAGAGTATTTATTTCTGGAAAATGGGAAAATTGTGCAGTGTCCATTTTTATCCCCACTTCTTTGAGAACCGAGGCGTGAGTACAAAGTACATAAAAGCGCATCAAATATATATATATAGCTTTGTCAGTTGTGTTGGTAAGCTCACGCATATTATACATACACTGGAAAAGTTATGATGATCAAATCAGATGCACCTTTGGACCGTTACCGTTTAAAAAGCGGAAAGTATATAGAAAGTCAATGTTGTGTAGAAAATTGAGTAGGACATTTATGGAAGTGGATTGAGGATTTTCGTTTGAGATGAATACAAAAACTTGCATATCCCATCCTCATATCTTCCTGTTTTGCAAGGAAAAACAGAATTTTGACTACCAAAACCAAACCAACTACCTCTTCCACCTACCTACTTAAGTGCAGGGCTTTGTAGAGAAGAAAAAAGTGCTAAAGAAGGCAATTAGGGAGTGACCTATTCCCTTGAGGATTATCTATATATGTACGGGAAAAAGAATGTGCTTTTACTTCAGCCTCAGTCAGTCGCTTCCTATCTCATCTCACTCACGTCGTTTTTATCCTCATTTACCTTTTGAGAGGAAGTGCGTAGATGGAGAGCTTTCTTGTAACATCATGCCTTGCCTTGTGTATGCATATTATCATTATCTCATCTCCTTTGATCCCTTTTTCAGCTTCCTCATCAGTTTTTTTACCTCCTCTGCTTCCTCTTCTTTGAATATGCTCCACAAAAACAAGATATCCATGATGTGATCAACGGAAAGTGTGTGATGGGAGGAAGAAAATATTGTTATTGAAAGTTTTTCCAAAACTTTTACTTGGAAGAACACAAACAAAAACATGGGGGTAGTTTGTCTGTCTGCTATATAAACCCTTTTTTATTTTCCTTTTTCCAGCAATTTTGGCATCCATTTCAACCCGGGAGACGGTGGATGGCTGGGCTCGTTTCACAGTAAATATTTTGGCAGTCTACAAAAAGTCCTCGGATTCTGGGCTTCGTCGCGGAACCGCATTCCTCTGGGTCCGGATGGAGGATTTGGTTTGCAAGTGTCCCAAAATTAAGGTGGACAAGTCCTACTTGATCATGGGCAATGAGCACTACACGGACGGACAGCCGGGCTTGATGGCAGGTAGACAGTCGGTGGTGATTGAGTGGTCGGATGAGTGGCGAGATAAGATGAGATCACTTCAAAGACGATCACGATACTGTCAGGATGAAGATGAGGACTAAACGGATGGAGCATTTTGTTACACACGGTGCCAGATGCTAATATGCTAATGTAACTAAATTATGTCTTGAGCGAACAAGATTTGATTTGATTATCATCCTTGATACGACGCTGACACCAACTCTAAAGGAAGTAAACTCTCGTGCTCGTTTAGGTTGTATTGAATTGGAATGTTTAATAAAAAGTCACAAAAACAGGACACGATCCAATCCACACAATTGAGGAAATGACGCTAATAATGAAAATACTTGTGTGTACGGTTCCAAAAGAGTTTTGATCATCTTTGCTCACTCTCGCCCATTCGCAATGATATCTCAAAAATATATTAATAATATTCAACATGTTGGGAAGAATGGGGAAGAAAGTCATGATATTCCAGATAATGCATTTATTGAAACCACCACCTCAACCTAACCATTTAGATTTACATTACAATCAAGCTAACTATAATCTAGAAAAGTAGGCAAATATTCGCTTTGAGAATTCCAGCTAATTTTCAAACAGTTTTAATCCTTTCAGCACCATTTAATAGTCACATCACATAGTGTAGTTGATGGTTATAGAGACGGTTAACCAAGATAAAGATGAATAATTTTAAGATTTTGTACACTCTCGTAAATACGAATACGATTCTGTAATATGCATTCCTATATGTATGTACACCGCATCATCACAAATTTGCTACTAAATAATATTGCTATTAACTATATGTAAATGGAGGTGTTTAGTAAAGATACACATTTTTGATAATGATACTGCAGTAGAGTGACAGGTGTAAGGAAGGACTAGCGTTAAAGTAGTAACTGAAGAGTAACTCAATTTGGTTAACAAGATGATGAAGTGGAACCTCTCTTAAAGGTGATTATTCATTCAGGTCACAAAGATAAATATTATAATGCGAAAACCAAAACCAACAACTTTTTAATTAGGTTATAATTACATGCTAACAAAATTTTTGACAGGTGACTGACTGATAAGGTGGGTGTGGCATGAATGCCCATGCCGTATCTTCTTATCTCATCATCTTTTGGTTTTGATTGATCAGATTGAATGTGTGAATTTGACTTTAATTTGGCGTATGGATAGATTTATGCAGAAGAAAAAAATCAAGTGCATATTATGAATGAATAAGTTGACTGAGCAGCTCAGTCTGAGCTCATATAAGAAATTATGATTGGATGAGATGAGGAAGTAATGAATGAAAGGTGTTCAATTATTAGAATCCAAAATTGGTAAAGTCATGCACAAAAATCTTCATTTCGATTGCCGATTGCTTTTTTTCCCTTCACTCTTGATTAGATATTGTAATTCCTAGTTAATTAATTAGTAATTAAAACGTCAACTGGCTGTCTAAACGATAAAGAATTTGGATATGGTCCTTATTACATGGGCGGATCATGAGAAAATCAAATAATAATAATCACAGTGAAATACGTAAAATGTAAACGAAAGTGCTGCTTTGTGTCAACAAAAATATATCCTTGGGCATATCCTAAATATTACCAATGTATTGGTCATTTCGTAATGTAACTTGTCGTAGCTGTACTTTACGCATGATTGATTGATTGATTGATTGTGTAAGGTGAATGGGCGTGTAAATGATCAAGGCTTAGAGTCAAGTGCGTCGGTCGCTTTCCAAAGATGGAATGATTGTGTTTGAAAGAATGGATGAGTAACTGCATCGTTGGTAAATTCGGATGTTTTCTCAAATTAGGTTAAATCTGCCAAGGTTTTCTTTTGTAGGATTCATTTGTCCTCAGAAATAACGGCTTCAAAAGTTAACCTATATATCCATATAAACTACTTACCATATCTATTTGAATTTACCCTTTTATAACATAAAGAAAATAATTCCAGCCTGGAATTTCCAGGGGACGTGATGTGAGAGGAGATAATTAATTGTCTTGTATTATGATTATGACGGGTTGTAGTTGTATATAGTATACACATAACCATTAACTAACATGTTTAACTTACGATCGTTATGAGTTCAATCTATCGTGTGTGTATATATTTTGTAGAGACAAATTTAACATATATGAAGCGTCATGTCATAGTCTATAGTATTGTTGTACAGAACAGTTTTACAAACATAAATATAACTCAATAATAATAATTACTATTTACTGTGTATTGTATAATGAACATGCAGTTTTAAAATGCAAATGGCAAAATATGAATATATGAAAGTATGAATATCTAGTCCTTTTGTTCTTTGGATAAAGAAGAAACATAAGTTGGTCAGGTGTAGTTAAATTCATTATTTAACGTGAAAGCAGGTAATATTTAAAAACAGTTCAGCATTTCTAGGCAAACATTAATGTATTGTTGTTAAAAAAGCGTAAAAAAGTGAAATAAAACTTTTAAAAAAATAAAATTACAAAACAAAAAATGATGCATAAAAATGTAGTGTATTTTATTGATTACGAACAACTTTACAATAATTTTATTAGTTAGCAAATGCCACAAAACAGAGTGGCAATATCGTCCTCCATCTCGTGTTCCAATAAGCGTCCTAATTTCAAGAAACGTTGTCAAGTATTTACTGCTATTGTATTAGTAAATAGTTTTATTAGAACGTTGTTGATTGTTACCTCTCGGTGCTTCACTACCATCAGACGACAGCAGTGGATCTACAAACGGAAATTATAGCACAATCATTAAACACATTTGCTTTTCAGTCAAGAATGAAATGAATTGGTAAAATTGGATGCAACTTTCACCTTGGTTAATGTGTGGATCCACCACTGCATTTGCAAGAGCAGCTAATTGCGAAAAACAGATAATTAAATATTTCAAGGAAAAATATGAAGTTTTAAATATTACATTGGCTTCTTTAGCGCTACGCCCTAAAATTAATCTATTTAGATTAAATTACATCCTTCTTCCGCATCGGCATCAGCTCTTGACGCATCCAATTGTGATACTGAGTAAGAAGCGGCGTTCCCATCCTTTATTGTCGATGCTGCAGAGTAACTTTCACCAAAACCCCGACTCGTGGATTTAGATAGTGCATAGCCACCTGAGTTTTAAATAAAGATTCAACAGCTTTAAAATCTAGTTACAAATATGGAAAAGCTAAGCTGAGACATTTTATGCTAGTCCCTAACAGTTTATGCATTGCGTTTGCCACCTGCGTTTAGCGTTGTAATTCGGTGGGGCTGGGGAGCGAGATTGACGAAAATCTGGAAATAGACAAAAATCTTCAAGCAGTATTATTTCTTGCTACAAATAAACTGATGTTTTATCTATGGTAAATGAAAGTTATTTGTGCACAAAAGGAAGAGAAAGGATCGTATCAGTCGGCTTATTTAAATGCACATATTATGAGCATTTTTATTCTAACCGGAAGAAATCTGCTAATTAGTAAAATCATTTCACTATAAATATATTTGATTATATTGTTATTCTACTATCCAGAAAGCCATTCATGATCCATTAACGATGTAATCCTGGTCGTCGTTTTCATTTTTTTACATTTTTTATGCTCCTCTTCTTCCTTTCTAATTTTAATCGCATGTGTTCCTTATTGGGAGCTGCAATTAATTAATGGTCATTGAGAGCAGTTTTGAAATTTAATACTTTGTAATTTGAAATATTAAAAATTCGTCATACCATGTCGCTTCTTTCTTGCAGCATCTGAAACTGTATCTGGTTCTTCAGAGTCCTCTTCCTCAACATTAACTAGAGTAACACAAAATAAATTGGATTGCGTCCCGAAACCAATATAAATGTAAACATGTGAATTTTTATAATTAGTACGAACCTTCTTCCGAACTTCCAAAGTCCTTAATCTCTTTCTTCAGCATAAAGTCCTCTATAAAAGCGGAAAATACATTTTAGCTAAAAACTTTTAAATGGATGAAGGATGAAAGAAAAGTTATTGTGTAATTGTATGTTAATATTAACTAATATTAAACGTTTCGGGGGGCTGCTGTCAATGCAACCTGCATTAATTTTTATAATTAATTAATCAACACATGCTAGAATATCAGCAATCCAATTTAATGTTAAATTTTTATACAGCATCTCCAGCCTCTGTCATCGCATCTGCTCTGGAAGTCCCTCTAACTATTACCAAAAAGAGAACCATTATTTTAGTTATCCTATCGTAAGCACTTAATTATAATCAACTTACTTCCGGTCAATGCGTGAGCGAGAGAAGAACCGCTTTTCTGAGAGGAAGCAACGGACCTATAAAAGTTAATCTTATTCATTCAAACAACAAACTCATAACTACATTTGATCTGAATATCACATAAATTTCTCACCAAGATTTCGAATCCCTCAAGCCCACCGAATTTGCCGTTGAGTTGCCGCCTAATTATTATTAAATACCTAATTACATGCTATACAACACCTATTTTTTAAATGCATGCCCTATACCTACGCACACTACTAAAGTGAATACGCGTAATCGGATCAACTAATTTTGTTTAAAAATTAAAGACACAATAATAATTGTTTTTAAATGCATGCCAAATATAAATTAAGTAAATTTTTAAGACCTTTTGCTTTGGACAAGCTTTTCGAGTGACCCCGGTCATCTGCCCATGAGTTAGACCGGGCATTCCCTTGACCTAATCAAGGTAAAGGGTAATTTCAGGGTTAAAGTGGCGTTTTAATGTTCGACTTTGATAAAATTCTTACCTTTGGCCACTGAAGCAGCCGATGAATTTCCTCCCATCAGCGCAATACTTTTACTTGATGCATCCCCTGTCTTCAGAGTTTGGGCCGAAGAGAGCGCATTTGTGCCACGGACACTTGTACTATCAGCATGAGCAAATCCTCCAACTGCAATCGCCTCTGTTTCAGAACCTCCCTCCTGTCCTTGAGCAACTGCGTGACTGCTGGCGTTACCACGACCTGATTAAAGATCGGTTCAATTTAATCTGAATTAAAAAAATTTCAATCGCTTGCAATGCTGCAAGGAATTTAATTGAAAAAGGCTCTGAAAGGGATTGAATTGAATGGTTTGACAGACCTGTTGTTAGCGACTGGGATTTTGCTCCTTCTTTTCCATGCGTGTTAGCTCGGGACATTGCGGCTCCTCTACCTTTTGTCCTGCTCACCGAAGTCGCTCCAGTTCCGTTGATGGCTTAAAAGGAGCAATTTTTTTTGTCATGTAAATGAGATTAAACACTGGAGTCAGTCCGTTCTTTCAATTACCTGTTGCAGTCGCATCAGCACCCATTTTTGACATGGAAATTGCAAGAGATTGGCCTTCTTTTGCATGAGCGTTGGAAATAAGTTCTCCCTTTGGATTGTTGGATTTTGTACTCACAGCCTGAGTATCCGTATCATCTTCAAAATCAGAACATTATATTGTATTAAAGTGGATTATATTTTTCATACTTTTAAATTACAATAAAAACATCATTCTCACCAAGTTTGAGATTACTTGGATTAGGTGGTGAGGTGTCATAATCATCTTCATCCGCTTCTCTCTTCTCACCAAGTTTGAGATCATCAGGTGGTGCGGTTTCATAATCATCTTCATCCGCTTCTCTCTTCTTACGAGCTGGAAGTTTTTTTTTTTTAAATTTAGCAACTAATGACTATATATAGAGTGAGTTGCTGAACAACTGTTGTTCATAGTATGTAAATCATATTTCTCAGGTGTTATCTATCGTAAGCCAAACTTTGTATGAGTATTTTTGGTCATACACGGTGTTGCCATATTTTATCACCATTTGGCCGTTAATTTTTTAAAAATTTTGGCCGTTTCTCATGATTTTTAGTCCTAATATGAGAAAAAACTATCATCAACCATCCCAAACTGTTTTTTGTTTGCTTGTCATTAAGCTTGATTTATGTAAGAAAACGCCTGAGGAAAGTAAAACAAGTTCGGTTTCTGTGAACTATTAAAAAATTTTTAGTATATTTTTGCTCATATTTTGCAGTTTTTTCTACATATTTACATACATTTAATAACTACATACTATGAACAACTCGTCGCCATTAAACAACAAACATCAACCTTTCACATCAGAGCCATCCTCTGTATATCCTGCCAGCCAAGAGCCATCCTCTACGACTCTTCCATACCCTGGAAGGAATTCTGCGATTTCATCATCTCCATGACCAGCTAAGTCCTCTTTAGAGTTTAAAAAAAGGATTCAAAAGAAAAGGCTTACACTTAAATACATTCATTAGATACATCAAATTATATTTGTCATACAATAAAAATTCTTACTCAATGATAATCCCCCTGGTGTCCTTCCACGAAAGAACGGGTCGTTCATAAACTCATCCCCATTGTGGACTCCAAATCCATCCACAACTTCATCCATGTCAAGATGTCTATCCGAATCGGTATCTAATGAAATGGTGATCAATTCGTTAATATAACAATGACACTCGTCACAATAAATAAGTTTTTAAACTTTTTTCTTAAAGTCCAACCCTCGAGAGTGTTAATTTGGTAAGCTTTAGCCACTGCTGTACCGACCCCATCCGAAAGGGATTCTGCACGAGTTCCAGCCGCACCTAAAGTCACACTTTCGTAGATTAGATTTTCTCAGGGCATTCAATTCAACTATAGTTTAAACATCTTTTATTAGTATTCTTTGAACCGTAAGTAACAGCATTAGAGAAACTGCTTCCTTGATTCTTAGCCCAAGACGCCGAGTATCTAAATTTATATTTTTAAAGTACTTTATTATAGAAACAAAAAAAATCACTCTTTAACACTAAAAATTTGACTTACGAGGCACCACCATCTTTGGAGACAGTGTCACTTTCCTTTAATTAAGAGGATACTTAATTATCATAATTCCTATTTACTGGACAATTTCATTGAAAATAAACAAAAACTAACCGCATTTCCGTCTACAGATTTTGCTACAGCAGTACTGTTCCCACCACCGACTGAATGGGCTCCTATATAGATTATGAAACATCGTGGACCAATGTGTTATATATATTTTAAATACTTTTATAATATTTTAATAATTTTAATAATAAAAATATCAAAATACCTGCCCTAGAACCTCCAACTAGGTGACAAAAAAATTAAAAGTTAATCGGACAGTTTTCGGCTATTTTTGTCATCAATAAGTGACGAAAATTATTTAAAAATGTTATTATTACCCCCGGTGGCCACAGAACTCGCTTTACCAGATCCTCCCTCGGATGTAGAAGCTTGTGAAAGCGCGTGGCCGGTTTTATGCGTGATAGCATTGCTAACTGCTCCTCCACTTCCGGCTACCGCCCCTGACGTTGCATTGCTTTCTAAGGCTAACGCATCAGATTTGGCTGTACCTGTTCCTTTGCTCAAAGCGGAGCTAACTGAATAATAATAAAAGTAATAATAGTTCTTTATAGTTAATTAGGTGACTACTAGTTAGTGACTAGTCACCCATCCATCAGTCTTCCAGCGAGGCCGTTGCTGTACTTAAGTGATCTTACGAGTTATGTTAATAGGATTCGACAAACTGCCTACCTGAAGTTCCATTTCCTTGATTAAGAGCTGCAGATTTTGAGCCATCCGCTCCATGCGTGGTAGCCCCACTAAATGCATTTCCAGCTCCGTTCAAAGTGAGGGCCAGAGCATCGGCTGAACTTCCGTTGGTAGCCTATTATAATTATAACGCAATAAATTACTAAACTTAAAAAAGTAATTTTAAACGCAAACATTAAAATATTTTTTTAAATAAAAAACTAGCCAAAGCCACTGCGTCATCTCCAGTTTTAGAAACGGCATTGGCTGTCACGTTTTGTGAGACTCCCATAGCTAAGGCAATGGCGTTCTTTGCATCCTTTTGGGTGGAGGCTTTGTTGACTTCCGACAATCGCTCCATGCCGGCTATAAAAAATATACACATTTAACTTAATTTCCGAAATACAGATCAAGCTTTGAATATCCAACCATACCTGCATCAATTTCTGTGGTGTTGACAGCTGGAGGTACAACCGTCAAGAGAGAAGGTTCACCATCAGCACTTTTTCCGTAAAGTAGCTCAAGTGTCCCAGGATCTTTCGGATTTCCTGCAGCTCCGGGAGATTTTTTATTTTTATCATTTTGTAAATCTTCTGTGGCTACGTCGTCGCCGTCCATGACTCTACCTGCGACCCCTTGTTCTGCATCTTCTGCTGGTACGCTTAAGGCCCTTCCCATGGGTGATCCAATTCCATGCAAGCTTCTACCCATCATCATCCCAGATGGTTCATCGTAATCAACACCCTCAAGTTCTTCACTTGAAGGTTCACCACCATCCAATGTCCTTCCAGATGACCCATCGGCTTCACCATCCAGCGTTTCTCCTGAGGACCCATCTCCTTCACCGTCCAGCGTTCTTCCAGATGACCCATCGGCTTCACCATCCAGAGTTCTTCCCAAAGACCCATCACCGTCGGTATCATCTTCATTAGCACCTTTACGACCTTTACGTCGTCGCCCACCATTCGCAGCTAGAAAGGCTGCTTCAGCGTCAGCCGCGGCTTTCAAAGCTTTACAACAAAGTGTTTTAATAATTTTGTAAACTGACGAATTCTCCTCAATGATATAAGGGTTCCAAAGGAATCGAAAACTGTTCATAGTTCTTTGAGCAAAAATGCTCACTATTTGCATATTATTACGGAAAAGTTTTGGTTAAACCTGCCTATTGTGAAATTAGAACCCAGTTCACCAAAAATCAGTTTTTTAAATAAATTGCAGTAAACCTACTTTAGAACCTGTTAATAAACGGTTTTTTATGTAAACGTACGCACCCATAAAAGTAATATTTAAAAAAATGAACTTCATTCTATCAATCGTCATCAAATCTGTTATATTAAAGCTAAGGTAATAATATATTTTTCAAATTTTAGCCAATTTATGTCGTGTTAAGCTTACGATTTTTTCCTATTTGGAAACGGATTTGGAAAATGGATGCAAAGCATACGTAGAAAACCCGTTTCTAAACACTCTAAAGAAGCGTTTCTGCAATTTTATTTAACCGTCTTGTCACAAAAGTGTTTTCACTGTAGTACTTATTTTGGTGAAAGTGGGTTCTAACTTTCACCATAGGTAGATTTAACCGAAACTTGTCCGTAATAACATGCAGATTACTGAGTGTTTTCACCCAAAGAACTATGAACAGCTTTCAATTTTTTGGAACTACCTTACGTTATTGACGAGAGTGCGAGCGTCAACCAAAATATTTTTGTTAATTTAAGAAATTAATATCACCTGCCGCTGCAGCTTCAGCTGCCGCCTTGGCCGCTGATTTGGCAATCTCATATGCTGACTTTGCAGAGTCTACGTTTTCGTCACTTTCGAACTCGGAAGATTCGTTCGTGGAACTCTTCTCAAGAGTTCTCCCATCCGGAGAAAAGGGTGGAGACCCATCAAATGTTCTGCCATCTGGAGAAAATGGTGGAGATCCATCAAAAGTTCTCCCTACAGGTGGTTCAGATATGGAATTAAAATAAACAGGAAATTAATATATGGGTTTAATTAGCAAAAAATCACGTTGCCCCATTCCAAGTTGTTCCTTTTTGCTAGGCTATTTCTTTACCTGCTGCGTCATCCTCCGTTGTCGGAGACCTTTTTGAGCGACCTTTTCTCAGCAACACTTTATACTCCTTGTTGTCGTCATCATTAGGATTTTGCCTAAAGACCATTAAATAATTAGACAATTCTGTCTGTGCTAAAAAAAATTATATAAATTAATACTTACCTGACTGTAACGCTTGTCATGTAGAACAAAGAAGTTCCTGGGATCCTCCTCAGAACCATAACGTTCTTCACTAGTTCAGGCTTCCTAAACGGGTTTCCTGCAATGAGAACATCCTGGTGGTTACCATTAAACGGAACCTCGTGGAGCACCTCCTCGTTCTCCAAGTGTTTGTATTGCGCAATGGAATTCTCATAATCCACATGCTCCTGAACGAGCTGTCGCTGTTCAAATAGTTCCAGTGGTAGTTGTAGAATCTGGTTCTTAATACGACTTTGCATAATCTGGTTTGCAAGCTCATTATCCGCTTCCCCCACACCACCCGGATAGTTGCTATATCTTGGAAAGAAGCCAAAGCTGGAAGGGAGGCAAAGGCCCAATACAATTAATTTGATGACAAAGGCACCACCACTACTGCACTCCATTTTGAATAGGAAAAATTTGTAGATTTTTTAAGAGTAGAGTATACACAGCGTCTCGAGGTGAGCTACAAAAGTACGCAGCTAGCACCAATAATTAACCCAGAAAATAATGGCGTTAATGTATTTTTATAGCATACGATCCATTATAAATGCACGGAAGCAGATTGGATTACATCTGTATTTGCGTATGCATTTGTGCGGTGCGTCATAAAAACGAAATAAAAGCCTTTTAATCGATGTCTTAATTGTCATCTCAAAATTACCGATTCATTTGAGAGTGTAAATTTTTATGACAAAGACAAAAGACGAAGAAACTACAATTTGGATATGATATGACTTCGGTATGACTTTGAGATTGCTCTTTATTATCATTTATTAATGGAGTACTGTAAATACTGATAAAATTGATAATGGTAATTTTTAAAATATATATATTTAGGAAATTATTTTCAACCAAACCATTCTTTGATTCTTGGTTTGGGTGGAACTGGCGTGTCGTTTTTGTTGCTTTGATCAGAATGCTTTGAGTTTGAAAATGATGTCCAAACTTTACTTCTCCCAGGCGGTTCTTGATGTTGAACAATATTAGATAATTTACTGCTTTTCTCAGGTTCGTGCTGATTCTTTCCTGACCATCCATTATCCCTGCTCCTCTTGGGAACGAATACGGATGATTTGGCATAAGGCTGCTGTTGGTGGCGATTATTAGCCTTGGTGCTTGCACTTTTAGTTGGTTGAAACGGGCTAGCTGCTGAAGAGCCTACCGTTTTTATTTCATTATTAGCTTGTAGCATAAACGGTTTATCAACTGGTTTTTCTGTGGTGGTGGTGGTCAGCCAGCTCGTAGTTCCACCAGGGAACAAAGATCTACCCATTTGGGTTGCCCCTCCTACTTTCGTTTTGGAGAAAGTCTTTGCCCATTCCGCATTCGTTGAATAATCATAGTCATTATAATCTTCAGGAGAGTCTCCATATTCATCTTCCAGCGGATTCCATTTTCTCCACCAAGTGGTACCTTTGGGTTTGCGTCTATCGCCCTTTATTTGCTTCATCTGCACTCTACTATCCACCTCTTGAAAATCCTTGTCATATCCAAACTCAAAAACTTTCATCTTCCTAACCTTTATTCTCTCATTGTTATTTGGCGACTTTGCTCTACCATTGATACTCCCACCACCAAGAGATCTTCCCATCATACTTCCACCTTGAAGAGATCTCCCCATAATACTCCCACCACCTTGAAGAGATCTTCCCTGTTGCATTTCATTCGACTCTGAAGAGGCAACAGGTTCCACCTGGATGTCCTCAGCAGAAACCCCATTGTCACCAACAAGTTCCTTATTCAACTCCGACTCTGGCCTTCCTTCAAGTAGCCCCTTGTAAAAGTCGTCAAACAAGGTAAATGCTTTTGAATCTTTATTCCTAACAACAGTCTCCAGTATTTTGCATTTTTTCGCTTTAGAAGTGTCTTTTTCACTCAGCAATTCCTCAAGCTGTTCAACAATTTCCACGTTGTCTAAAACGACGAAATGGCTCGTACTCTTTGAAACAGATTTGACTTGTCCTGACTTTAACATAACTTCTTCAAGGATTTCCTGATCAGTTTTGTCGGAACATGGCTTATCACTAAATTTGTATGGAAGTATCTCTAAGCTCTGAGCTTTGTCTGTGGTAGATTTAATTTTTTCTTCGTCCTTTCTTTGCTTTTTAGCATCCTTTTGAATGTCTTTAGGATGTTTAACAAAGACCTTAGAATCTTTGAATACAAAAGGGCGAGGATTTTCTAGGAGGGGTTGCATCCTGTTTTCTACCTTTGGGACATTTGCATTGCTACTGATTTTGCTTTCTTCATTGTTCTTGTTTTCATTTTCACCAGACCATTCATCAACTTTTCTGCTAACATTCTTCCCACTTTGCCAAACATCATTTCTTTTGTCTTGGTCTTTATCAGTCTTTAACCATTCCTTAATTGGTTTTGTCACAGGTATAATAAGGGGAATGGGAGTTGGAGTGGAAGTTATGATAATGGGGGTTTGGGTGGAAGTTACGAGATTGGAGCTATTTGTTCTTGAAACAACAGTAAAGGAGTTGTCTGTAGGATAGTCAAAAAGGTCAATTTTTGTTATAGTCTTATTTAAAATTTTGTTTCCGATTGGGTCTTTTTCCTTTTCTTTGACAGCGGAATTGCTCCAGTTGTGAGCCTTTTGGTGCGGGTGGCTATTGTCGTGACTTGTGATATAAGCTCCATCATTCTTCCGGTGATGGTGATGATGTCCAGGAGGGCGTCTATGTTTATGGCCACCCCTATAATGATTTGTGTGGTTGAGGAAAAAGAACATTTTGTTTCGATTGTTGTTGTGTTTTTTTCTCATGGTTCCGAATGAAGCATTGGATGGACGTTGTCCAAACTGTTTGAAGTAGTTCCGCGTGGTAGCCGACCTTTGGGTATGGCTGCTTGAGTCACGCTTTCTTCGTTTTCTCTTAAGGGAACTGTGGGTGGTGTCCTTCTTTGTAGAACCATTTACATTTCCTACAGATTCAATTATTCTACTAGTTTCATTGGCATCTCCATGTTGGTGGCTCGCAAAAGTCTCACCATTGTCTGATAGCTTTGCGCCGCTAAAACGGCGATGCTGTAACGATCCAAAATACAATCTCACTCAGATACAACAGTTAACTAACGCGGAATATGGTAATTAAAATTAAGTGTGAGTTCAATTAAAAACTGTTACAAATTACATACGTTATTGATTTTTCCATACTTTAGTAGTGTAGCCTCGTCTTGTGTTCCGGTTTTGCTAATTATGTCATTATTAGCTACAAGGTCAACTTTCTCCTCAACTTTCCTCACATAATAATTACTTTGTAAAATCGTACTTGTGCACAGATTCAAATAAATCAATTGCACAAATAGGCAGATATTGAAACTTCTGCCCTTTGTGTACATCATCCAAGAAAATTGCATGAAGGAATAAATTCTCATAGCACGGAATTTGTTGTACTTTTATACATGACGTAAGCATGTCACTTTGCATTTGTTCATATATATCACCAATGTCAATGAGACTCACTCGTACTTTAATTAGCATCATAAAAACGATATAATATCATGGTCTGTCATTTGCAGAGTACAAATTACCACTACAAGTTCCTAACTTACTTACAGGTGCATTTGCATTGAGCATTGTACATACGGAATAAAATACAAAGACAAATTGAAGTTCAAAGTTCAAACAATGTGCTTTTCATTTCTTTATTCGAGTTCATAATACGCCAAACTTAATTCAATAGATTTTTTATTTGCTTTGTAAAATGCTTTGAGATTCTTCTCTGTGTTAACATTCCTATTCATCTCAATTGGAGCAAGCCCATGAAGAACCCATTGAAGAGCGACATTCACTGCTAGTCTGTTTCCGTAATTAGATTTAAACTCCTTCTCACAAATGAGTTGCGTCCATCCATTTTTACAATGGATTTGCAATATCTCATAGTCCTGCATGAGTCTTGTCATGATGCCCCTCAAAGTTATCACAAGATTTCGAGCCATTTTGATAAAGTGTATGTCCACATCCGCCCTCGCACGCTTGACAAACAAAGCCGTGAAATGCAAAAGAAAGTCTAGAGTTCGGGAAGCATTTGGAATGTAAATCAACGGTATATCAGTAGTTCTGCGCCTTGTAGGAATGCCTTCCATCTGAAGTAGCATCTGGTAGGTCTTTGTAAAGATGGAGAATTCCAGAGCGGCTGATATCATTCGTAGTTCATTGATACCTGACTTTGGCTTTTGTCTAACAAATGAAGACAAATAATCATGTTTGCAAAGAATGATTTTTTAAATATATATTTAATATATATTTAAATAATATCAACTTACAAGACCGAAAGATCTTCAGGAATTTCAAAAAAGTTTGCGTTTCTCTTTATAAATCCAGTATCAATTAAATACAGAAGGTAGTATTTAGCTTCCGGTAGGCAGTGTAATCGCAACAGCTTAAGGTAAAAGTCTGCCATTTTCTCTAAATCTTCATTGGTTGGCTCATCATAGTCGGAAAGGTGAATGTTCCATTCAGCCTTTTCATACGCACATGTTCCAAATCCATAGAATAAGAGTCCATCCTTCCAGGCTAGTTTATCCAGTACATTTTGATTATTATTATTATCAGCAGCAAACTCTTGATATTTCCAACCCGGCTTTGATAAGATGTCTGATAGGCTCATGTTCATGCTAACTGAATCATCTAAATTCTGGAGCTTTTGGTCCATGTCAGAATCTTGCTGGTCAATTAGCTCCAGCTCTTTCTCTAGACCTTCCAATCGCTCTTCAAGATTCTTAAAATCTGGATTAGTCAATTTCATCATCTCCATGTCCTTTGGATTTTTGCGCATCGTTAAATAATCCTTTCTGCCGATGTGATACAGCAATACTCTGAGTTGAACACGCGTTTCATGAATTTTCTTAACGAGTATTGCATGCTTGTGGAGATTGCCTTTTAGCATCTCGTAAGTGCTCTCGGTATGTGTGACATTCTTGCCTTCATGCTTTGTCTGAAAATTGTCTTTTGCTAGCTGCATTAATGTCAAGAGTGAAGCATCGTGGGTAGTCTCACAATTGAACCCCTTCAGTTTCCCATCCTTTTTATTATGACGTAGGGTAGTTGACGGGTCGGTTATAACGGAAAAGTTTTTTATGAGCTCCCGAACATGATATGCTTCCGCTTTGTCATTGTCAAGATCCCACAATAAATCGTAGGTAGAGTCGTTTTCGCCTCTGATAACAGTCAAGAAGCTAGTTGGAGTAACAAAGGAGAGGTTTTCAGCAACGCTTGAGTAGTTGCTTTTAAGAACTTTGGGGTACATTGCATCATTTCCACCTGCCTTGCGATTATTCTTTAAGGGACGCGGTTGACAACTGGAAAAGAATGTTCTGGAGCAGTCTGCCCACCCAAGGTATTTATAGGGTGCTTTCTCAAGCGCCCGATTCCTATCCCAAGCGTCCCATTCGAAGCAAACCCTCTCCAAAATAAAAGTCTTGTTGCAGATAACATGCGAGTTTGTGGCCAGTCTAGCATTGCCCCAATAAAAAATTAGTATAATTTGCATTTCATTATCTTTGAGTATTGCAAAAAATACAAAGATTACACGTTTACCTTGCATATACATAATTTCCAAAGTAAGACACCACCTTCTTCTGCATCGGATCTTGTCTCAAGACAACAAACACACGATTATCATTGAAGACTGGAAGTTTATCGTCATTTTTATGCAAAACCACCACAGTGCTATTCACGTTTCTTAATCCTCCTCTATACACCACCTGATCTTCCACCTCATCATCATTATGCAAACTACTCACATTTCGCTTGTACTCCACACCCTTCCTACCTGGGTTAACAACCTGCGTCAACACCGCCTCGGCATCATCCAGAAAGAGTTCCAAAGGAAACGACTTGGTCATTGCTACAACGACATCTTCAACTATAGTAAAAGTCTCCCTAGGATCCAGAACTAATTCCGACTTCATCCAATCACATTCTACAGGAAGAACCATGATCATGGCAAGCACCAAAATGATCACATTCATGATGGTGTCATTAACAATCATCCACTTCACAATTATTGACGCCAGGGATGTCTAAAATGAAAGAAATGTTAAAATATATCGTTATGAATAAATACAGAAATATGCAAATTGTCATTTTTTAACCATTTCATTCATATATCGTAATGGAATAACTGTTTAGATATATGCATAATTCATAGTTCAGTCAAATGTGTCTAATATCCAATATGCTCTTGTAATGCCTTGGTTTTTATCCTTATCAGAGTATTATAGGTCTCGACTCGAGACTCTCGAGTTATTCCTCGTCTTCTTCCTTATAAAGACATCGAGTGATAAACGTTTAGACTGGATAGTAGAGACAGATGCTTCTTGATGAGCTATCTGCTACCACGACTCGTAATATCGTTTTGCATTCGGAAGGGCACAAATATTATGCAGATTTGTGATGAATGAGTTGAGCTGAAGTTGAAGCAAAGCATGGCATCGTGAAAAATTGTCTTTACTTGATACTCCCTCCGTTTTCTAGTCATTTTCTGTTTGAGCTCTGACGACGACCCGAAGAGTGTAAATAGTTGGCAATATTTTCACCGGTTTCTACCCGTCAGTCAGCCGTGATTTGTCTCCACGTTTCATTTGACATTGTCATTTTAAGATAAAAGGTGAGTTATCATCATTAGCTTGTCGGTGTTTAATTAAAATTTAATTGTTGATTTGTTCTATATCTAATATTATATTTGTAATTTCGATTGTTGTTTGTTAATATCATGGTATGGTACATGCTTTTAATTGTTTTAACAATGTTTGCTTAATTTCAGAGAATTTACGAGTATGTATGAAAAGAAGAAGGTCCAGGGAGCCTCTACGGGTGGGGGAGAGGGAGGAGGAGCTAGAGGCGACGGCAATGAAGGTGAATGTACGTTTTGTGAAAGGCCCAAGTCTGGTGTGTATTGTAACTCTTGCTCGCATTATATTGCTGGAATCCGGGTGCGGATGAAGTGTTCAAAACATCCAAAGGTATGACTTATTATGGTTGTAAGTGTGGTTTTGCTTAATTAGTGTCAACTACAAACATCGAAGGACTTTTAACTTATGGTTTGTATTATTGTTTAGGAAATGTTTCTGATGGACCTGGTTAAATGTCCAAGGTGTCGAAGTGATAATCTTTCTGAAGGCAAACGAGTCGAAAGTGTGAGGAGAGCGGTTTTCGAAACGCCCCCAAAAACACCACCAGCTTCTGTACAGGCGTCATTTTCTACACTTAGGCCAGCTGCATCTCCTTACGAACCCAGGCAGGTGGTAGATGAACGTCCACCAGCAAAAAAGAAGCTGTGTCAGACTTTGTTGGAAGATCGGGAGAGCGAAATGGATGTTGATGTCACTGAAGAGTTCAGTCGAAATATCAGAAGTCTAACCATCACACGCAATATGACGTCAACCTCGTCTGGTCCAGTTCAAAGGACATTCAACATTGTAGCACCACCCACCGCTAGACCTGCCCCAACCGAACTGAAAATTCAAGTGTCATCTCCACCTCGAGAGGCAAGGGTAAGGGCGGTCCCAAGTAAAACTTCCAGGCTTTGAAGATGAAGCGCTTGCTGCAAAGCAACGAGCCGCACAACGTGCAAGAATAGGACAACAGGCCGGAGCGCCGGCATCACAGATCATTCAACCTCAATCTTCGATTCCGTCAACTCGGGTCCTTCAACAACAGCCTGTGACTGCTTCACTTCAGGTCCTTCAACAACAACAACCTGCTGCTCCTTCACCTCGGGTCCTTCAACAGCAACCAGCTGCTCCACCTCGGGTCCTTGAACAACAGCAACCAGCTGCTCCACCTCGGGTCCTTCAACAACAGCAACCAGCTGCTTCATCTCGGGTCCTTCAACAACAGCAACCTGCTGCTCCATCTCGGGTCCTTCAACAACAGCAACCTGCTGCTCCTTCACCTCAGGTCCTTCATCAACGACCTACTGCTGCTCCACCTCGGGTCCAGCAACCTGCTGCTCCTTCACAGCTGGTGTTTCAACCTAGTTTACCTACTGTTCGCCAACGCTTTGAGGTGACTCCTCCCGACATCAGTAACTGTTCAGTATGTTCGACACCGGCATCATACGTTCTTTGTTTGAATTGTGGATTCTATGCAACCGGAATGCGGAAATATTTTGCTTGTCCTACACACAACAATGTAAGTTACCAATTTTACTCAGAAAGAAACACCTAAATCATATTCTACATACATTATGTTTTTGTACTATTGTACTTATTAATTGGCGATTTGAACTTTTTTGTCATTTTTACAGACCGGTGGGTTGAAACGATGTCCCGATTGTAACGACGTTCAGTTGGACGAAGGCTGAGTTGACAATTCAAAAGTCGGCACCGTCATGTTGAAGAATATTACGAAATTATTAAGTTGTTAGTAATGGAAATTTATTTGTTATTAGTTGTGAGCTGGTTAGTTAGGATGAATTGTTACAGAGAACAGATTGTTTATCCACAGGTGTGTGTGTTTAGAATTTATATAATAATTAATTACTGTTAGTAGTCAACATATTAGTCATTTATATTTATTGCATAGGTTTTAGAGAGTAGGGTTTTTTTTGGTATTTTGGTTTTGTTAGTTTCCACAGGTGTCCCCGGGGTTCAGGTAAGTTGCAAGATGCAAAAAAGTAGGAGTAGGTAAGAGTGAGTTGTTTATGTTAAATGTTATGAGTATGATGTATGAATAGTTTAAAATATTCCAGGTGTTATTGCATGATTGTTACAGATAAGTATATCTTTAGTTATAAATTGTGTTGCTAAAATTAATATTTAGACCTTTTGTGTTGTCTTCTCTCGAATGAATGTATGTCAAAAATGTCAACGTTAAAAACTTTAAATAAACTTGTAAACCATGGATTGTAAATGTAATATAGTACAATATCTTCCGAATTTAATGTGGTTTTTTTAGAGTTTATACTAAACTACCGGCATAATAATTTATTCCTTGCAAAGAACCCTTTCTAGTATATATAAAATATAATGTTGTACCTCTATCCATATGCTACGTGTAATCGTTTGCTTGCATGAAACCGCAAAACACATCCGTTTTTAAGTAGAAGCACATATAGGTACAAATTATTCTGTAGATAAGAAACTACTAGTACATTATCATGAAACATGTAGAACAGTGACAAATTGTATTTCCAACAGTATTATAGAGCGCAGCTGGAGGAGATGAGTTAGGTGTCAGGAGCATTTCTAAGAATTATTGTCGAATGCATGGTTCTCTTTTAATAATTGTTTCATTGAATGAGTTCCTGGAATATGTACATACATGAATGTGTGCACAACTTTTATTTCAAGACTGATTTCTCAAAAAGGAACATGAAGGTGAAGAAGACCCGAGTTAACTCATGGAGTCATATAATACGAACACAGTAAAGCGAAGAAGCAATGTGCTGGCAAGTTAAGAATAGCATTAAAATCAATACGTAATACTTCATACAAAACAATATCAAGCAAATTTCATTCTACACATCAAAGTAGAGCAGAAAAGAATACTCGAAGGAGGCGGTTCCAACTCAGTAATATCGAAACTTGTCAATAACTCGTACTGTTTGTCGCTCGTTTTGAAGAGATAGTGATATAGTGTTGTTTAAGTGTGTGTACTTATCGCATTTTATTAGTTCGAGCTTCAACCTATTTCTCTGTCGGTAAGAACCAAAAAGTTATGAATAATTGACATGTTTTTAATAACTCTACTTTTTCTTTCTTCTGTAGGCCACTTGAAAATGGAATTGGTATTGGCTAAGAGAGTAAAATAGTTCGTGCATAAACAGCCCCTTCTCAGTTCCGTTTCAGTCTGTCTATTTGCACTGAACCAACAGACCTGCTATCATTTCGTATTAGTCAAGTCAGTAACCTTTCGTACATTTTGAACTCATAAGTTTGTACTTTGTATGTACAGTTTATATTTTCGTCCCAATAGATTTTTTTCCTTTCCCACATGCAGAAAACTTTTCAGTTGTCAGCTCATCGTCAGTCTGATTTTGGATCCTGTATTGCTTCTAATTTTCATACCTTTTATGTGATTACAGGTATTTCGAATTCAGCAATCATGTGGGGTTGGTTCTCACTGCTTTTAATCTCCAGCGTTTTAACGACATGCGGAGTTCAGGGTGCTGGACGAGGTACTAATGGTGGTGGCCTTAAAATAGTTTCCGCTGTGAATGCGGGAGGTGATTCTCACACGGACATTTATGGAGTGACGTACCAAAAGGACCCAGCAACGCAAGGAGTAGCTTCGGACCACGGTATGCGAATGAGTATCGACAGGGCTCATCCCAACGATGAGATTCTTTACCAGACTGAGCGCTACAGTCCCTCAACCTTTGGCTACGATATTCCAGTCAAAGAAGATGGGAAATATGTGCTTGTAAGCAACGTTACAACAATAACCTAACCAAACTTATTTAAATAACGAAATTATCGGGGGTGGTATTGGGGGTAGCAGCAGCCCGTTAATTCCTATCGCATTTATACTATTTTGCAGGTGCTCAAGTTCTCTGAGGTTTATTTCCGCGGTCCTAACCAAAAGGTTCATTATGCATTTCTATAAGATTTTTAAAGATAACACTACCAGCAGGTATAATCATGCTCAGTAAGTATGCTATTAAAATCATGTTTACAGATATTCGACGTGGTCCTAAACTCTAGGCATAAGATTGTCTCTGATCTGGATATCTTTGGAAATGTTGGCTATGCAACTGCTCACGATGAAATAATCCCATTCGAAGTTCTCTACAATGGCAAGACCCTGTTGGTTGGCTCTCATTCTTCAGATATTCGCAAGGAGAAAATTCGACTGGACTTTGTAAAGGGAAGTGCCGATAACCCAAAAATCAATGCATTTTACGTAGCGAAAGCATCAATTGAAGGTATGCGTATATTGTTTGACACTTGAACTTCATTGTTAATTTGTTTTAATTTATATATGCTTGTATAATACCCTTTTAGACATTCCTACGCTACCTCCGCCGCGTGGAGTGGAAGAGGAAAAATACCTATATAGTGAGGACGATGAGGATGTCCAGTTCAGTCAGTCTGACCTTGGATACGAAGGCATGGCTCCAAGACTTCCCATCGCTGCACCAGCTTACTCATCGGGGAAAATTGATGTTCGAAGTGGACCCGTGTCCGACAACCCTTGGGATTATGAATCACCGCTAACGACTTACTTGCCGTTGTTTGGAGCTGCTGGAGCATTCGTTGTCTCATACTTTGTTGTACGTTTTGCTAATAGTCTATAAATGATAAAGGCCTGAGAGATTATGTTGCGTATTTTGATTATAATGTTTTATTATCTCAGTTGTCAAAATTATATTAAAAATGTTTCATCGACAAGAATAAGTCAAAAATTATTACCACGATTTCGGAATATTACCACGATATGGAATCAGTTCAGTTTATAGTCAATTTCGCTGATTCTATATTATTCTTTGCAAGTTAAATTAACTGTAGCTATTAATAATGGTACAAATTTATCACAATTATAGCATCACGATGTTTCATATCTAATTTCGAAATGGGCAGATACGCTCATGATTACATAAACGTTTTCTTAAAACCTTAATACTACATCCTTTCTCCTTAAAGCAGCATTCCATCGCAACATTGTCCAACACTGTCTCCAGAGCCCGATTTCGACTAATGTCCGTTGCAACTTCAAATTTGACAGTACACTGTGGGCAGGCATTAACGTTGGGTTTGCAAAGATGGCAAATAATATGACCATTCATGCATTGGTAAACCTCTTTTCGTGGTAGCTCGTAACAAATAGGACACTGTGTAAATTCAATTGGTATATCTAGTCCAACTTCCGGTGTTGCTACATCAGAGTCTAGGTGGTCTAGGGCTGGTGATATAAAAGTAAAATTGACACCATATACTATGTTTCCGGCTTATAATAGATGTATAAAGTTGCGTTGCGTATTTTAATGCGTTTATACCTTGAATATCATTTGCAGTGTCGCGTATTAAACCCGAGGGTGCTTCTGTGCTAATAAATACTTCAATTTCTATAAAGTCATTCTTTACGTAGTCTCCTATACGATTCGCCAACGATTGCGTCCATCTAACATATGCACCGCACACATCCTGTTGCTTTGGATGGAACATGTGCCAATTTTCTAAAGTAAGAATATGCCCAAAGATATAACGTGCGTACTGGGTATTATCTGACACAAATCATCAGCCATTAATTAAGCATACCTCCACAAAAAAGTTTCTCAACTCCAATCTTCTGTGACAGAACCCGGACGATTGCTACCGCTTCACATTCCCACTTGGGTGAACGCTCATCTCCTCCACCTGTCACAAGAATTAATTTCATTTAAAATCCTTCATGAATTTAATCTAAACTGTAACTGACTAATGTAAGCTCACAATGTATGAAAACTGCCAACGACTCATTTTGATCATCCCCAGCTTCCGAGTTAGGCATCACCCAAACTCTCCACGGAAGATTTCTTAAATATAAAGTATCCGAAACAACCTGCCCTTCCAGTCGGGAAATGTTTTTCACTTTCATACGAATGGTACCCACGCTGTAATTTCGCTCTCGCTCGATGCTTCCGCACGCATTTCGTATGCCAAGCATTTTTAGCCATTTAAGTATCACGAAAATTTAAAATATCAGTTAAAAACGAAGGATGCCGATGATGGATGATATAAAAGTTAATTAAAAAAAGACTCGTCAAGTCAATGCTCTTGATTTAGTCAGTAGTGAGCCTAGAAAAGAAACTCTTCGGTCCAAGCTATTATAGCAAGCATTTTTCGACTACTCTTAGAATCTGTACTTATAAAAGTTTCAGCCTAATCAGCATTGAATTAGAATACCCATTCCAATGGAATTTGAATAAATCGTTAAATTTCCAAATTCCAAAGATAGTTTAGTAGAATGAAATGAAAACGAGTCTAATACGGTACGTATACATATGAAGAAGAACAAAGACGCGATCTTGCATCTCGAAAGCATACGCGATCCTGCTTTTATATAGTCAAGCCTAAAATAGTGCTTCGTTGCAATCAATTCTGCTAACGCTATATGCACGTCTATATCCGTTCGTTCGACTTGTGTATGGATATTTGGACAGAGTCGGAGTGGACTGGATTTCACATCAGCGGCAAACAAATTTACATGTGCATTTTTGCTCTCTATTTACATGATCCTTTTATGTGATCATATGGAAATCAGAGAAAAGGTAATAAAATGGAATTTCGAGTGGCGATAGGAGATGGGATGGATAATCCATCATGGATTGGATGCCTCCAAAATGTTCTAATGTGTTCAATTCAATTGAAGATAAAAGTCATTTAGTTAGGTTGTGTTTTCGTAGTATAGTATGTTTTGATCTCTTGTAGAGAGACTCAATCTTGTTATCTTGTGGTGCTTTTACAGTGGTTGGTATTTATTTCCTGTGTTATCGAAGCTTGTCAATACAACTTATCTAGAACTTCTAGGCTAGAAGTTTCTGTATGTTTACGGTTTTATCGTTGAGATTCAAATTAGGGTTAAATTGTCGGTTCTAGTCACGCAGTAAATTGCAACATATCACATCACAATCTTCATTTGCATAAAATGCTAGAGGAGCGAGGACTCTAATGAATGTCTACGCTTTTCCTTCATTGCCTGTTAAGTGTTAGCAGATTTGGTAAGTACCAATGTGAGCTCAGCTCACCCTCGATTGCAGTGGATATTTAAAACCTTTAGTATCGTTGACTTTGGCTTTCATTTGCTGATAGTTGGATACGGTAATTGATAAATGAGAAAACTTTTTTTCCTTATTAGTCTGCAGCGGTTGATATCAACAAGTGGAAATAATATAAGACTGAAGTTCTCAATCGAAAGCGAGAAGAGATCATAGAACGACATAATCTACACAGTGTACCATCTCGAAGGGACAATATGGGGAAAGGGAGTTATAAAGTAATCAAGGTTATCAACGCTGGCCGAATCATCCTTGGGCTGAAGAAAGGCTATGGGAGAGACACAGCGTTGTATGAGAATCTAGAGCAAGGAGAGTTAACGTCAGATTGGGTGACTAGAGATAGGAAAAAGAAGACTTTTGGAGTTGGAGATGTAAGACTAATCGTGAAAACATTTAGATGATACAGTCTTAAAAATTATATTATACGAAAGTTTATCGGAAACTAATTTCATGCTATTTGTAACTTTTATTTTCAGTACGTCTTAGTCAATTGCGATGGCCTGAAGCGTGGGATTGTGCAGGATACATACAAAACTGGAAATGGAGACGAGCGCATTTACGAAGTCTACTTATATGATCATGGATTGATTGGGTAAGTAGAAGTAGTTTGCTTAAAAACTTTTCTAATAAAATTCTGTGCTTCTACTTAGTAACATTCTATTTTACTTCTTCCACCATCAGTCAGTTGGTAGACGACGATGTAACAGCGTTGAAGAGGGATTGGCAGCAACAACCCACACCGCGCACTGTCATCGTTCAGCCTCCTGGAATATTTCCAGTGAAGCGTGTTTTGAACCTTGCCAAAATGGCTTTAGGAGAGACTTCTGAGGTTTACTCGTACGTGAGACTAAATTAATGTGCCGCAAACACTGATAACAGCAAACAAGTACTATTAATCGATTTTGTTTTTGTTCCTTTTAGTCAAACTTCTGAATGGCCGAGGAAGGCAAACATTGCAGTAGAGGAATGGCTGAGAGCTGACTCTATAAAATATTTAAGGATTACAGTAATGAAGACAAACAATGACGGAAGCGTGTACGGGGACATTGTTCGGAAAACTGACGATGATAAGTGGGCATCTCTGATAGACATGCTACTCAAGGAAAACCTTGCAGTTGAGAACGTATCTCATCGAACATCGCAGTTAAGCTTGGATCGCACACCTATTAAGTTATCCGAAATTGAGAATCCTCGAGTTCGTGATTATGCAGGTTCGAGAACTCCACAACCCAGTACATCCAAATCAAGTTATGTAAACGAGAAAGGGAGAGGTGGAACCGACGAGAGGACTACAAAGACTGATGTCCAAGATGATGAAGGTGACAATGAATCAGATTACATGTCCCTTTTGAGTTCGGAATCATCGTACATTGACGCAGAGTCCAGCGAATTTGAGATTTATGCTAAAGATAGAATAGATAGAAATAATGATCAAATGGGTATACCTGGCTATCTACTTGTTCGTGGAAACAAAGCCCGACCACCTTATCGCAGACTTGAAGATTTGCAACTTCCCCCAAGCATAATTAAAGTAATATAATTATAATAAAATTAATTCATATAATATCTGAGGTGAGAAAATGATAGAAATAGACTATTTCAAATAGTAAACCCAAGAATAATATTTTTGAACGAACTGCTAATGTAGGCATTGGAAAGTGTTGGTGCGTCCGATATATCCAAATTGCAGAAGGCTGTTGCTCCAACTTTTATGCGAGGTTCAGACTTAATTGTCATTGCAGCTGACGGAGGAAAATACTCTGGGAAACATGCTCGCTTATTGTCGTACTTTCTTCCCATTCTAAGACTAATGCTTCATCAGTTTGATACAATGGAGAATGTAAGTTATAGTTTCGACGCTTATAATATAAGTTAAAACAAATATAATCGGATTGCAGCAGAGTGAAATTTGAGTCTATAAACTTGTCAATTGCTTTTTTTTATAGTTTGACGGGTGCTCTCCAGAAACAATCATTGTTTGCAATTCGTTCCTTACTGGAATCGATTTGGAAGCATTCATCCGCTCCCTACTCAAATTCAGTCAGCACGTTCCACTCAGAGTCAAGTTTTTGCATAAGGACGATCCCAAAGAAGCATGGAGACTTCCAAATGGAGTTAGTATTCTCATCTTGACTGTGAAGCATTTAAGTGAGATATTGCAATCGAGCAAGGGCAGTAAGCTCTTTGATAAGTAAGTTGGATTGGAATATAGCACACATGTAAAATTGTACGTTTTTATCACGTAGTTGACTTTTTATTTGTGTTTAGGCTAAGATTCATTATTTATGAAGAGCTGGAGCTTTATGCGAGACGCCACTTTACAGACTTGACGAATTTCATCGAAACCGCATCCAACAATGTCAGATTGGGTAGCTACGTCCCCTTCCAGCTAACCTTTTCCGGAAGCCAGTGGTCCAATGAGGTGGAAACCCTCTACAAAATCTTGGCACGTGGCAGATCTCCTGTAGTTTACATTCATGCCATCAACCAGGTTGTCCGCTATGCTAAAGTGGGGTGGATTGCTCATCATGTTGAGCAAGACGAGGAAAGAATTAATGAACTGATTAGTAAGTCATTTTAATTGTTTGCATTTTAACCAAAAACAAACATCATTGAATGAAATATAATGTATTTTTAAAAGGTGTACTTCGCAATGTGTGTACTTCCCATCAACGGATCGTTGTAGCCTGCAGTAATGTGCCAGTAGCCAGAGCAGTTCACGAAGCACTTCGTGATGAAGGGGGAATCCACTCTCTATTACTCACTGCTGACACTTTACAAACAAGCTTTGATAAATGCAAGTCTTAATTTCTAATGTGTTGTTGAATGTATATTAGCAAACGTCAACTACTTTTAAATATTTTCCCCTCAATATTGTTATAGGTTCTAGGGATATTCTAATTATACCTGATGACAGGATGGCTTCTGTTGACGTTACAAATGCAACTTGTGTCATCTCATTTGATAGCCCAGAAGATGGTATGATTAAGAAACCTACTGCAGCCCTCCGATTTGGCTATTTTTGGAAAAATATTCGGTCCATTGATGAAGGCAGTGAGTCGGATGTTGTAAGTTTGCTATATAGAAACGAATTTTATCAATTTCTGTTACTTTTCTTCACTGAAATTATAATAAAAATTTATTTTGCTCAGAATCTTGTCTGCCATTTCTTGCTGACTGGTAAGGAGCATAATTTCTACGCGCTGTACAAGTTTTCTGAGACATTGGATCATGTCACATTTCCACCTCTACTAAAAGCTTTGGCTGTTGAGGTAATAATCATTTGTTAATTTTGATTATGAACTTGATTATATTGCAGTTAACTAATTTAAAACCGAATATTTAGATGGAACTGGAATGTTCTGAGAAAGCGCTTTGCGATGGGATCAAGCTATTCGGATTCTGCAACTCGGCTGATCCTGAACGTTGTCCTTCTAGACATGAATTCACAAAGCAGGATCTCAGAAAGTTTGCTCATGCTCCAGTAACAGGAGAAATCGAGTTTCGAATCACCCGGTGCGAGAGTCCTAGCCGTTACCGTGTTCAGCTGCTCCGTCATTTCCTCTTTGAAGATGGGAAGAGAAAAGTTCAACGCTCCTTCATATCTGAGTTGAAGCGACGAAGTGACCTCATAGCAGAGTGCCATGCGCAAGAAAACAACTTGTGAGTAGTTGTTTACTTTTAATTTTAATAGAATAGATTGAGTAAAACAACTTTTTATATTGAAGTGTTTTTTTGTGTTTTTGTAGACAAAAAACAAGTTTTGAAGTAGGAAATTTGTATGCTGTAAAGGACCCAGAGTCAAATGGGCTAACGAGATGTAAAATCACCAAAATATTGTCCAAGGATAGTTTTGACAACCCTAAAACGGTACACGTGAACTGCATTGACACGGGCATCAGCTTGAATCCTTCCGTGGACGACTTATTCCAGCTTTCTCCGGAACAAGAAAAGTGGACTCCTCTGGTGGTGGAGCTAGTTTTGGGAGACTTGAAGCCTTCACATGGAGAAATGGAGTACCGACCAAATCACTCCAAAAACGCAAGGAAGCTGACTACTGATAAGATTTACAATGCAAAAGTAAGTTTCTATAAATACTGCCATTTTACTCTATTATAAGAATTATTATATAATATATAATGGTGGATTGTTTTTTATTCCAACCAAAACAGATATGGCTGTCAATCGGGAACACGGTTTGGGTAAACCCCATGGTCGAATACCATATCGACCCTTGTACGAAGCAAACTGTGAAAGGGAGCTCTGCTCGGTTGGATCTGATGCGGATGGGAGCAGCAGATTATAACCATACTCATTTGAAAAGTCTGAGCGATCTTGTAAGAAAGCATGGGGATTTATATAAGGGCTGTAAAGAACTCGAGATTGTTGAAAAACTTTCTCAAGGTAAAAATGCTAAACTACTTACTTGTATACTATATACTCTTCCTTAACTTAACCCTCATCTTAAAAAATATAACATTTATATAATTTTGTTTTATTTATAGACGATTTAAGTGAAATTGCAGCAAAAGAAGATTTTTACCAACTGGGCGATGACTACCGTTGGGCTTTTGTTCAATTGAGTAGCGACAGCAAATTTGATCCTGCAGAGATTATGACCATGTATGGAAAGAATCCGTGGACATTTTATGGGGTTCACCGAAAGTTCGAAAAGACACTGAATGACTTGGAAGTAGAGCTGAGTTCTTGTATTGAAAACTACATTTCTGAAAAATATATCACGTACGAAGACATGTTTGTTGAATTGTACGAACCGGAAATGGTTATTGCGGCAAAAGATCTGGAAGAGGACAAAAAATGGAATAGAGCAATAATTTTGTCACGGTACAAACTGGAGGACCAACCAAGCACAAGATACGAACTGTTCTTTGTCGACCACGGAGATAAGGCTAATTTGACAGCTGCAGAGTTGTTTCCCATTCCTCTCAAATTCGTAACCCGTATGCCATTTCAAAGCATTGCCTTCAAGTTGGAGCATGTTGTGCCTTTAAATCCAAGTGGAAAGTGGGAGGAAAACGAAAGCGAAGCATTTTTAGATATGATTCTACCCAATTGTGATAGTGTAATTCTTCAACTCGTGGTGAGTATTTACAATAATTGTACACTCGTTTTCATAATTAAAGTTCAGTACTGTATAAGTATTTTTATAATATTTGTAGACGCTGCGTTCGGTTGAGAATTCGGACTTGCCCGTTACTTGTAGATATTATGAAGCTGTGGCCTTTCTGGATGACAAAGAATTAGGTGAAATTCTTGTTCAAGAGTCTAAAGCAGAGTTTAAAACTGGAGCAGAAAATATGGTGGCAGGAATCAAGGAAAGGCTCCTCCAGTTTTATAATGCTGTTGTGAATCAGCATATGGGTGATGATGATGATGGTGAAAGTAACGCAGCTGGAGACAATGCTCTTGCCTTTGGAGAAGAAGAAGACGAGGACGACAGGTTTGAAGTTCATGTGGATGATGCGTTCATTCGCGAGTTTTGTGGGATCAAGGTAAATGGAATGAACCAGACAGCCTCCACTGAAAACGCTGCTCTTCCGACTCCATCGCCGAGTGGTGCGGAACCAAATTCTGAGCAGCCATTCACGTCCAAATCACCTGCAGCAAACACCTGTGGGTTAACAACTTCGGATGCCATCTCCCAATTCAACTCTTCCAGCAAACTCACCCCAACTGTGAAATGGCGACAAAACGATACCAGTGTTATCTTTACAATAATGGTGCCAGATATTGAAGAGTTCGATGTTCGCCTTGGTGCCGACAGGAGAACCATTTGTTTTCAAACAGTGAGACCGGCCAACTATGGATTTACTATTAAATCCTTTGGTAAGGTAATCAAATATGAGGCTACCTTAACAGGTCAAACATTGGCACTCTCTTTCACAAAGAGAATGGCTGGTGCCAACTGGGCTAGAGTCTTGAGCGACAAGACTTTACAGCCGTGGTGGCTCAAGCCTGATTCTGATTATCTTGGTGACGAAGATGAGGTCGATGAGGATGGGGAAGAAAGTGACGGATATGAGCCCTGGGTCTACGAGAGAGATCAGGAAGATGAGGATACAGAGTTTATATTAGCACTGGAAGCTGATGAAGAACTGGGAGAAGGAGAAGACTTTGCCTCGGATTCCGACTGATTCCATGATAATAATCATGTAATAAAAATTTTTTTTTACCTTTACGAATCTTATACATATATGCATTACTAATGCGTATTTTCTCATACTAGAGTGGTGCTGTATTGTTAAAATATTATTATTATATTTTATAATGACAATGAAACAAGACAAATGCTACATTATAACTATATTTTGTATCGTACTTCATAGTACTTGTTGTTATAAAGGAGTATGTAAGAATGAAATTGGAAATAAAGGTTTTCCAGCTAACAATCAGGGTTGAACTATTTTCGTTCATTGTGTATATCATAAGCATAGCATGATAATAATGATTGGTGATATAAAGCAAAAGGCAGGCAGTTGCGTACACTCACAAAAATGGCTTTTATTATTGAAATTTTCAGTTAAATGTTATATCACGTTCGCTCATATTCCTTACCTTATGCAAAAGTGGCTTCCTTTCTTACAATACTTTTCTAGCAGTTTGTTTCAGCTCAAACACAATACTACAGCGTGAAATATTTATCTATCTAATGTTACTAGTTAATCCGTGTTCGTTAGCAATAATTAGATTTGGGCTTTTGAACAAAGTTATGGTTCTAATAAGTTCTAATGCTTTCTCCATATTTAAGTCACAAAATATGAAACAATGCCGATGAATGAAAGGCTTGCTTTGTCTGGACAATAATTTGCATTGCATTTTAAACACTATTTTGGACTTTCTTTAGTATCTAATGTATGTATTTACATTGAATGATAAATTCACTTACTGCGTGTATACTATTTGTAATAGAACAAAGATATGAATCAAGTTTACCTTCACTTTTTGAGAAGAGTTTAGCACATCATTTTATATATATGTATAGCAGCATATAATTCATTGCAGCAGATGAAGAATTGAAACTTTATTATCTATATGCACAATTTATTATAACTTTTTTTGTCGTGGCATGTAGTAATTTTGTATGTTTAATAATAATTATAGTTAAGACACAGTCTGATTTTTGTCCATCGCCACTCTCCACGTTGGCCTACTTCAAAAGCATGAGATTTTTGTGACAAATTGACAAACAAAGATATTTTGACTTTTGGCTTGATACAGGATTATATTGACGGTTGGATTAAGAATTCACACAATTGCAAACGCTACGTAATGTATGTGGCATCGTTTAAATATTGAAAATCAGTCTTTTAAACAAATTGTCAACTTTAGATATACATAAATGCATAACATTACTATTACATATTCGAATCTTAACGAAATGGAAGAGCATGGCTGCGTATGATGAGTTAACTTTGCATGCACAGTTTATATTGAAAAATGAAACGTTAGATAAGTAAAATGTTTTTCTCAACTATCAGCCATTTGCTTGCTATGACTTGAAGTAAGTATATGGAATGAAAAATCAAAGCATAATTCTGATAATTGATTGATATATATAAAGCATATATACAGTTTTCATGCACAAACTCAATGAAACAGAACAAAACTTTCTCCGTTCGAAGTTCCATGAAGAATTTTTCATGGGCATCACTTACAATTTTATTGTTAAATTAGTCAGTTACATATAAACAGTACTTTTTTGTGAGTACAGTCAAATTAAAATGAATGAGCTTGTGTGAAGTAAAAAAGGTGATGTGTAACTCTACATTTTCACATTGACGGATAAAATATGAGAAATGATAATGTACTCTCATACATTATAAATGTAAATCTGCATTCACATTAATTTACACTTTGATTACAAGTTGATAATTCTAACAAAGGCAAAAATGAAGACAAACAAAGGCTTCCACGATCACATATATTGCAAAATAAATTTGCTTAACCATTATAATTATTATCAACATGCACATTGGAACACTTTTGTCTCGTTTCTAAATTGAGTAGTTAAATTCAGCTTGTTTATCTCACTTAATCACAAAGTCCGTATGAACAAAAAAAAATTATCCTTGATATATATATTGGCCGTGATGAACTGCTCTTAGAAAGTACATAAATTAAATATTTCAAAAGAACAGGCTTGTACAACGGAAGGAAGTACAGGAAATGATGAAATGATGAAGTACAGTCAACAGTGCAAGCAACAGGGGCAATAGTAATATATATATTGTCTGTATTAAATTAAGTTGCAGCCATGCATTGATTATGAATCTTTACCGTACAAGTACATAATAACACAGAAGTACACAAATTAAAATTGATCACAAAGAATCAAATCCTTTAAAAAACAACTTGTATAACATTTAAGAAGTGAAGGTAAAATGCATACGTTAACGAGAGTTATTATGAATCTGAGCTAGACATCGGAGAGTTCACGCTCACGACTTTTATATCCGAAGGGTTGGTAGGACGTTGGTGTGGGTGTCGTAGATGATGATATCGATGATGACGAGGGTTTGATATCTCCTCCACCTTGTTTAGAGGGTATAACCGAAGTACTATTGTTATAGGAGGAGGCAGACACAGGCGTTGGGCTACTATACGTCAATTGAGATGATAAAATGGGGATGGGGGCGCTTATATTACTACTTGTCGTTGTTGGAGTGTGAATGATTTTGGTATATCCTGAGGAAGAAGAGGTGTCAATTGACATTAGTTGGTGATGCGCTATCGTTGTCGTTGAAGTCACTATTGGGACCACTTTCACAGAGTTACTCTTATTATGACTACTACTACCACTACAACCATCACGATACTCACTACTGTTTGGAGTGCTGCTACTAATGTAAGTCGTCGTCGAGGCAAATGGCGCTGGAGGAGGGATAGTGGTATAGTCATCCATCATCATCATCATTTGGTCCGACTTGTCCCCTGCCACCATCATATTGTTGGTGACGATACTAGTCGTTAAGTTTTGATTGAGCCTATCGTTCTCATACTCGACAAAGTCGTCAAAAAGACTTGGCCACGCTTCGGTATCATCGTAGCTGCTGAGATCATTATCCACAGTCTCGACAAAATTGAGAAACATGTTCCAAGTGTCCCTAGGAATCCCGCGGATGTGGTGATGAGCATCCAGAAAGCAGATCCAACGCTCGAGAAGCGGTGGCTCTCGCTGTGAAAACACAACTCTCCATAAACTAGTTGCCATTTCGACAGGAAGGATCCGCTGGCCCAGCTCGTTGTCTAGGCCGAACCGGAAGGCAAATCTGTAGAGATCTTTGAACATGGTGGAGTCGGAAAGCACTTCTGCAACGCAGTCTGGAAGGCGAGCTTGGATCCCTTTTACATTGTCCGTTTTAAGCTCCTTCATTCCCCGGTAAAACTCTTCCCGAGTGAAACGACACATTTGCTCCGCACCAAATTTCCAAGCTAGAACTAGCACTTTGAAGTCTTCAGGCTTTACCTCTAAATCTTTGCATAGTTTCTCTATCCCTTCAGCCAGAATGAGGTCTTCGTGAGGATCCTTGTATTGTTCGAACACGGCTGCTATTTTTGTCTCCGAGTACGCGTTGTTATTATCCCTAAAACATAAATGCATAACTATTACAAACGCACTCAAAGATCTTGAATAAAGTATTTTCATTTAAATGTTTCAATTAAAATCTTACTTAATTGAGGAGCTAGTATTGTTGGAAATTATGGAGGACTTTTTATCGCTACCACTTCGACCGAGAGGGGGTATTCTAGAGTAAAACGTTTTCTTTTCCGCTTTTTGGCTACCGGAAACGCTAGTTGGTCCACTTGCAGCCCCATCGAGAGATGATATCATGAGATGGTGGTTGTGGTGAGGTGTGGAGGCAGAACCAGGTGTACAGCTCCCATTCCCGAACCCGTCTCTTCCATTCCCCCCTCCCTCACTGTTCTTCCCTGACATTCCTCCTGATGCTCCCGCACCCAAGCTGCCAGGCGTTTGTAGTTCTGCACACAAAACCATGTATAAATAATTATTGTTAATTTTTTTTTGGAATTTCATGCAATGGCTTATCGTAATATTATCAACGTCTTGGACTGTTACCCGTGATTTTCTTGTCTCCGTCGGTCAGCCAACGATCAGGTTGCTCATGGGAGGACGGTTCAGTGCAAGAAACACAATTTCCCATGGCCCAAGAAATCAATCTTTTTGCAAATATGTTTCTTGTTAAGAGAACTGGATACACGATGGAATCCAAATGTTCTCGTGCCCTTAAGTACTTTCACCTTCTTGTGCCTTTGGTGTGGCTCTACACTTTCAGAAAGTCATTCGGCTACAATGGAAATCTTGCAAAGGAACTGGACATGTAACTGCATAGTTTTTAAAGGGAATATAAGGTGTACGTGGTGATAATAGTGTGGGTTAAATGGGAATAATGCAGATTGATTCTCAGTTCATCCTTCTTCTTTTTTGCAGTGAATCAAGTTTGCTGCCTTACGATTAGTTCAGGTTGTATAAACTGCCTTGCATTTGCATAGTCTGGAATAAACAAAGAACAAAGTTATATAAAAATTTGCACCTTGGAACCTTTTTGCTTTCTTCCGATGTTAGACTAACCTTTTCAAAATCTGGACACCTACTCTTCATTTCAATTTTCTTCTCAGATATCAACAGGATATCATCGTCACCTCTTCGCTTTCACTCCAAAATGGCAGTAGTTCCTTTAAACTGCTATTCTTCAGTTCATATATTATGCATCCTTCTTTCACCTTCACCAACCAAGCCTTCTCCGTTGACACAATCAATCAGTCAGTTCCATAAAATCCAGATCAGATCACCTAATTAGCTACCATTTCATATTATCCTTCTTCTTTTGACGATCTCTCAACTTTCTCTACTGAGGGCAGTAATTCTTTGGTCAATTCTTTCACATCATATTACACACATTTCCTTCTCATCTTAACTTTGCTTAAAGATGTTCATAGCCCACGCACATGCACCACGCAATTGGCAAAATAACCAGGTTCAAACTATAAAACTCTTTTTTCAATATTTTCTTTCTTTTGCCAGTTCCATTTTTTATTGTTGGCTATCTCAACATCACTGTTTTTCTATCCTCTTTCTATTATAAGTTCCTCTTCTGGTCCTGGTGTCCTGGATAGAAAAAATGAGACCTTCTCTGTGTCCTGAGCCACTAATACCAACAACACAACAGGCAAAGAAAGAGCCCATTCTACATTTCTGTTGTATGCATATCCTCCACCAATTCCTCCTCAAGAGAAGATGAGAGACAAAAAACACACTTAAATTTTACGTACTCATCTCCTCTTTTCTTCAACATGATCAGATCAACATCATCACATCATATATGCATCTCTGTCCATTTATTGCTTTTTATACACACACTTTTAAAAAGAACTGTATTATGTCTTATGCATGTGTGACGATGTAATGTGATAATATTCCTCCTCCTCCTCCTGTCTTCTGCTTGAATTCAAGGAAGGAAAAAAGATCTCTTTCTTTTTTGAAAATGCAGTACAAAAGATCAGATCTTGTTGAGTTTAGTGTATCAACATCAGCCACCAAGAGCAATGAGAAGGTTGAGAGATGAGAGAAATCAATTCTGTTCACTACTAGCATAAACCAAAGAGGTTTTTAAAGAGAAGAAAAAATGTAATACCGTAAGGATATAATCTCCTGTTTCCTTACAGGTTTTTTTTCTTCGGTGAGAAGAGAATAACTGAAGTACACAAAACATAAGCCAAGTGCATACATATGCCTAATCTGTACTAATGGCATAACAAGTCATGTATATAATACTGGTTCATGTAAAACCTTTGGCTTTGGTTGTGTATTTCATATTGCATTGCAGTTGCTGGCTTCAAATATGAAGATCATCTAACATCATGGTATATAGTGGTGCTGTTGTTGGTGGCCTTCTTGGTCTGTTTCTGCTGTTCTGGTCCCAGAGAAATATCCTGTGATCCTGATGTGATGTCATACAATACAAAACCATGCTGCTCCTTACTCCTGTGTTATGTATATATATATCGATAGAACTAGTACTACTACTCATGATACCCATTCCTCTTCCTTCTGCTACATTGTGAAACGCACTTTACGTTTTACGTACAATTTTTTCCCTTGTCCACTTTTTATGGCTTTTTGAATGCTCTTATTGTGTACGAACAAGAGCGTATTGCGCTGTTTGATTTTGGCATATCTTTTTCCCATGCATTTCATGAGAACATCATGAAATGAAACTCGCTGGGCATATATAGGTAGATACGCGTATAGTAAACGCTTTGTAAGCTTTGTAGGAAAAAATCTCCGGGTGGAGCTGACGATGAGTATTACGTGAGTAAGTATATTGGCTAGATCATGGTGCATGTAGTTTTTGTGTGTTTGGAATATGTAAGAGCGAAACAGTGAGAAATATCAACTTGGTTTGGTTAGCTCTTCTGGGAACGCTAGAGCTTTTGTCTGTTTGTAATGCTGCTGCGTTGGTTTCCTTCTTTCGGGGCTTCTAATTATGATTCATGTTTGTAGAGTCCAATGTTGAATTAGGAAAGAAGGGGATCTATCAAGTGGAGAGGAACAAAGGCTTTCCTTGGAGTACATTTTATCTGTGCTCATCATAGTAGAAAGAAAGTGGTACAGGGGAACACAACAACGTCATGAACTGAATAGTTTTTAGGAAAATGTATGACGTGTGAGGTAAACGAATTGCATATAATAATAATGAAATAAGATTCATGACATGACTATGAGATCATTTCCATTGCATTTGTAAAAGGGATGAGACATTGCTGGAAAGTATTAGATGCGACTTGGATGCATTGCGTGAGTTACTTGAAATGCAATCCATGTGAGAATCTGAAAAAAATATTGACTACCGGGGATGGATGGTCGCAATCAAACTCATATATTATGGATTTCCGATATGTTACGTTTTACGTTCCTTTCATGCCCGAGGTTGATCATCAACAGTTGATGCTTGGAAGGTAAATGCTAATAGCTAACAAGCTATAGGGTTCCATAGTTTGGACAGCAATTTCCTGTATTGAGAACCGTCATGTCATGAAAGTGGGGGAAAACCAGACTCTCGAGGAGTTAAATCAATAAAAAGCATTTACATTTGTTTTTTAACAGTAAATTGCATGATACAAATGCAGTTAATTCGCTTCAAGCAGTTACCTCTTTAATACGAAATGAAAATACTTTCAATACGTACAAGATAAGCCTCCCCAGACAATAAATAGAATATAAAATTACCAATTACCCACAACTCAAATAATGTACGAACTGCTGCCAGTTAAAACGAATTGTACAAACCTATCCGTGGTAAAAAGTTATGCAAAACATTATTTTAAACATCAGTTAGAATTACATATTATAACTTTAGATGACTTGCAAAACAGGTCCGATACTGGAATTAGTTTATCATTTAACATAAACTAGTATCAATGCTTACAACTATGACACAGAAGCAATTTCAGATGAAATATTTGTTGAGAATATGGAAGAGGATGGTTGAGCCGTATTGGGCAAAAAATGTTGATAATAGCTTTTGGTAAACTCAATCATTAAGTCTTGAGTACAATCCGGCTGATCCCGTGTGTGAAGGCCTGGAGAGCCACTATAAATTGCAAAGGAAGGCACCACCGTTTCTGGAGCTAGTACAGTGTTATCAGCTACCATACAACAGTCCTTCAAAACACACCTTCGACCCTGAGAACAATAATTATACAAATATCAATGTCAAGTTATAACCACTCACCCCTCCTCAGTTTGCTTATATGAAAAATACTGTTAAATTAATACTTACAATAATGCAATTCTTTCCAATATAAACGTATGATCCAATCACGGCTGCATTTACAACTGACCCTTCTCCAATAAAAACGTTATCTCCGATGTGGAGAGGAAAAAAGGCAACCCTAACCAACAAATTTAAAATTAAATATACTTTCCACCGGATATATGCATTTTATGTCTACTAGACCTATTTAATTATTTACCCTTTGCTAAATTTTTTAAATGGAGGTCGAACTGTGACATGTCGATCAATCACACATTGTCTCCCAATCCGAACGCTGGCCAAATCTCCACGAATGATGACCCCATCTCGGACAATTGACTTTCCATTAATCACAATATTTTGGGAGCCACACAGCACCGTACTCCGACTAACTTTGTTTCCAGATGCCTGCCAAATCAAAACAAAAATTTTGACGCTTGAGATGCGCTATATATCTTCAAAATATCATTAACTACATTTACTTACCGTTTCCACAAAATCTTGTTTATTGTAAAAGATATCCTTTAACTCCATGTTTTAAAGCTTCAAATTAATGTCAAGTCCAGCACCAGTAAACAGCAGGTAAAGTCACAAATCGACGTAAATGCACTTATCTTTCAATCAGAACAAACTCCGCAATCCAATTGACAATTAATTTTAAGGCTGATCTGGTACAAACACTAAAATAACAGATGTGAGCTGTGAAAGTGATAATGGTATGTTTGTAAAGAAGGAGCAAATACCGGGTGGTCAGCTGCAAACAGTGATACACAATTCTTACAGCATAAAAGGTTTATACCTTAAACTTGCACTCACTCATGTACGTACTCATTCCATTGCTTACCATTGCAAGCTCAGAAACTTGTCGAATGTCGCAGAATGCCCCGGATAAATCCATTGTAATTAATTGCAGTTTCGATCATTATTTCTGAGGTTATTCTTTAGTTTAATAATAATTTAAATTATTATAAACCAGTTGGGCGATAGCTCATTAACAGTTTCATCTTGCAAGGTTGTAGATCAAATTCATTTTGCAATTCACTCCAATTGCATGCACTTCGTTTAATGAAGCTTCTTTCATAAATGTATCAGTTCAATAACATGAATGATGAATTTTTGTCATATATTCATATAATTCATGCTGTTCATTCATCATTAGTTTGCCAAGTACTTTACATTAGTTGTAGTGCATGCAGACGCTTCGATTTCAATGTTTGTGCAAAACTGTTTGATGCACCTTCACAATTTTGCATCTGACATTTTGAATGATTAATCAATTTACCGGATGACTGATCTTGACTTGGTCACGATCACAAGGAAAGAAATGGTCATGTCAAACTGCTTAATTTGCAAGCTCATCTAGGAGACGAGATGATGATTTGTCTCAAAAAGACCAAAATTTATTTATTGTCACGGAACGCGCTGTGAGAGACCCGAATTACGTGTTGGAGTGTCACGCGATAACTGACAGCTCATAAATGATCAAAAAGATTTGCATTGGAGGGTCAATAATAATTTTCGGTCGAAATCCCTGGCAAATTAGCTCATCCCTTTTAAAATCAAATTATATAGATCGACTCTCTGATATTGTTGACTTCACACAAAATGCATACCCAATGGGTTATCTGGTTTAATAAAAATATAGATGACTTTCGTAGAGATTTTTTCATGCAAGTCCAATCTATTTTTATTATTGGACTGGGGCAATAGAAAGGAAGTTCATAGTCGTTTGGTTAACCAAGTGTACAGTTGAAAGTAATCATATAGCATCATCATCTAGAGACGTCCTTGACGGGAAGTTGGTCCTTTCATCTGATCGCATTTTGACAGTTGTCAACTTAAACAAAAATTAACGTAGCATATTATCCACCCGTTATTATGCTTTACTACGACAGAAGGTAACGTGAAAACTTTGTTGTAAAACAACCGGAAATTATAATAATCCTATAAGTTAGGTTTGCGGTTGGGTGAAGGTAAAGGCTGATGAAACGATCTAAAATTCAAATTATAAATTACTTGAATGTTTTGTTTTGTATACGCTGCACTTCTTGACTTTTACTTGTTTGTCCCTGAACCTGTGTCAAGTCTTCTCAATAAAGTGCACATCATTCATTTGAGAACGCATTCATTATAATGGTATTATCATGTTTAAGAGAATTTATTGCATACATGCTGCATAAGTTTTAAAGCAAATCCATACTGAAATATATATCGTTTATGCACCTGAAAACGCTGAATAAATGCAGCCTCTCATTGGCTCTTCATTTCATATCAATAAATCATGATGTACATCAATTATCCTCCATTAGGTAATCCGGCTATTCCTAGATATTTCTGAAAGGAAATGCATGACAATGACAAGGCATTCACTTTGACATCTGAAGATGCATCTAAAAATGTATTTTTTTGTCTTGCGGCAATAGAAAGGAAACAGGTAACCAATTTCTGCAAAGTGAAGTAATCATCACACATCATCTTGGTCAGGAACGTCCTTGAGAATTTATGAGTTTCTAAATTGCAATCCTTTCAACTGAACTAATTTTGAGTTGCCTTATGGCATATTGTGTGGTTTGTGGTAACTGTATCAGAAATTGGATGCTACTCGTTGATATCAACATAAATACCACTCGAAAAAATGCATGTAGTTGCGATGAACTCATTAAATTTGCATACCAATAATTATGCATGAACTTGAGATGGTGTAAAAATGGTCATAATCTTAAATTGTCGCAAACTAAAGGAATTCGGCCAAAAAATATTGACCGCAAATGGTAAAGTTAAACTGAAAAGTTAAGAAACTATTAAAATCAGACGATATAAAAATTCATTAAAATTAAAACCCAACCAAAAATCTACGAACCCAACTGTCTAAGAAAGCAGAAAACTTTTTCAACGAAAAATTCAATCCTATATCTAACTTACGGTGTATAATTAGTATCATCACTTTTGCTTTCGCAGTCAAAGTCTGCCCTTTTCATATTTATAATGCATATAATTTGCTATTTCAACTAATATGTTTATAGGTGTTTGCGAAGGAGTTCCTAGTTCCTCCATTTGGTTTCAGTTTCGTTTTCCTTCCTTTTTTGCACCCTTATCATTTTCATCCGACAGAATAATATATACTACATGAGATTCTTTTTTTTTGTAAAAAAGCCAGCCAAAGTTAACCACTAATTTTAAATGTTAAAACCCTAATGAAGATGTGTGTAACGTACATTTACATTGTACGAAATATGTTTAATAAACAAAAAATTAAAATACAATAATTTGGTAAACAAAATAAACGCTTGTAGAGTGCGTGAGTCTATATTTATGCAAATGCATACAAAGAAAAAACCTAAAGAAAGAAAAAAGATTCACTTGCAAAATTTAAAAAATATCTAGTATACTATTTCATACACAAAATCAAACGAAGGATGCTGGTAGTGATGATTAGATGAGAAGAAGATGAATCTTTGGCCTTCAAGCTCTAATTCCATTTCTTGTTTATAATGATATATGATACGATATGATGTGAAAAGGATTAGTGCCAAAATAACACGTAAGCAATAAAAATGCGTAGATATACTTACTAGTTTGTATAAATAGCATGTACCCTTCACACCTTCCAAGCGTCAAGTCAAACTTTCGAAGCGTAGGTATCATAAAGATACCTACTTTTTCAACACTTTAAATTAGGAAGGAAGAGGATCAAAATCACAAAGGCATTTTTATGCTTTGCTACCTTATCCAAGTCTAGTTTACTTTTGAGGAACTTTTGATGTTTGCCATCAGTTTCTTTTTGATTGCTTCGTCTTCTGGGTATTCAAGTGGGATGATGAAGGATTACGATTACGCTATTTGATTGTCCATCATTAACAGTTATGAATGAGCGCAAAAGGCCTGCAAATTCTAACCGGTATTGATCAAAGTATTGAGAAATGTATGGGATGGCGCCTCGTGGCCTTATCATTAAATCTCGAAGCTCCCCTCACCGCTGTGCCATTGCATTTTGTGTATAATTATGATATTTTAAATGTTTTCAGTATCATGTTCATATTGAGTTGAAGTCGATGATGATTACTAAATCAGCAACAAAACAATGCCTTCAGCTTTAGCTTGGCAGGTATTCAAATTAGATAAATGCTGTTGTAAACATTTTTGTAAATAATTTGTAATAAAATTGTAACACAACAAAATGGAATGTGGTTTAAGCACGTGCTACAACTGTTTCAAAGGACAAAACGCATCATTAGTTTCAAATTTGAATGAAGAAGACCGTGTCCTGTCTACAAAAGGTTTTTTGACTTTTCTATTGCCGTATTTCAGAGCAGAATTCATTAATCTTAAATGGCAGATATCAATCAGCAAACTCTCAACATGTAAAATTTGCAAATAAGTAGGCACCCTGACCTGACTGTGTGGTGTGATAATAATTATTCAGATTTGGTGTTTATATGAACCCTCTTTGCTTGTTATCCTGATGCATTCATGGATGTTTGTAATTGTGAATTTGGGAATAAAATGGTATTTAATTATACTTGTACAAGTTATCATCAATCATTTCACTACCAACTAGTCATTCAATTAATTCGAGATTCGAAATGCATCTGCACGTTCTGATCTATGCAACATGTCAAGTATGGTTTGGTGCAGTGGGGGCCTTTTGATTCGATTTTGAAAATGCAAGTTACATGAAAAATTATTGCGCAAATTGTCGTGTGTAATAATTTCAAGTTTATGAGCATTCATGTACATTTTCAAGTGCTGGTTGATTACTTCAAATAAACAGTGTGACATCGCTGGTCTTTCATCTTTACTATGCAACTTGCAGCGAAGCGTACCTTGTCTTCGTCTGGTACAAAATTTCATTCTATTATCTACAAATATCCCTGCACAAAAGTGTGTTGTCTTTTACGTTTTCAAACCTTTCGGATCAAAATCTTGGATTGTTTTCTTAAAATGTGGAATCGCTGTAGGCGACTTAAGTTCATGAACAAAAGCAGCCATATCGAATTATAAATTCATTGAATTTATTGTGCTTGTTAATGCAATTAAAAATTTCGATTAGAAAAGAATAACGGCTATACATAAAATTAAGTTTTGCTTAAAAAATTATGCTAATGATTGACATAACAGCTAAGAAGCTTTTACTATGCGGCACGTCATACAGTTTCACGACAGTTCCTCGTGGCCATTAATTTCGTAGGGCGAGGCTTAAATTAGCCGTGAAGTAAAGTATTACATTTTTAAGCTTTTTTGTTTCAAGAAGCATATATGAAGCAGGAACTCATCTAGACTCTTTTGTCTTATCTTTCAAATGGAACCGATTAAAAATAAAATGAACCAATGTCAATTGGCCAATAACGTATTTTTATCTCTCCTTGATCTTGATGATCGATACGAACCAGAAGTATTTTTCACCGCGCCTGAAGCTCTTATTTTTAATCTTCCCCTTTTTATCTAAAGGAGGTGCGAATATGAATCATTAGCAGAAAATACGCTGCTACTAAAACTTCCCTTTTCTTCCACTTTATCTTTAGTATCAATAAATCACAAGCTTTAATATAAAAATTGAAGCTCAAGAATGAAAAACAAAACTTTTTTGTAAACATATCTTGAAGAAGAATTGTTCAAAAAAAGAAAGACAAAGACCGACTGAAACAAAGGTTGTGTACAAACAACGTTTTAATTTATAGCTAACTCACATGCATCCCCAATTGAAATTGCAAACATATGAATCAGCATCAACAGAGGATAGGCAGAAGATCTATACGCTTCATAATCACTTTCCTTTTCAAACTCGATTTCAATCTGTTTTTCATTTCTATTTTGTTTGTGCCTTAAATGGCTTGTAATCACGTATTCATTATTAAGGGTACGTGCGTATCGCTAAGAACTAGCTATACAGAATTGTAATGGGGTATTATGATTTATACGAAATGGTACAGGTGGTACGGGTACATCACTAAACTAAATTGGTAGTAATAGCTATTAAATCACAGAAAAGAGCACCAGATTAAATTGATAGATTAGAGCAAAGTCTGCCCTTGAGGCTCAGCCTTGTTTTAAGATTTATAACAAATGGCCAATGGGCAAAATATAGTCAACTCACAAACATGAAACGAAATTCCAGCTATGATTTCAACAATGGGATATATTTCGCCACACAAATTTGAAATTATGCAATGATAATTTAATGATTGATGATGATGGTATTGGCATGTTGTTGGCTACTTTTATTAGGCGTACTCTAGTTACATATAAAAAACAATGTAACCGTTTTAACTTGGGATGTATTTTATTACTGATTTAAGGTAGTCGATTCTAAAAAAGAAAACTGAACTAAATGATGTCATGATTATTGTGTGGCATTCTTTTTAGGTGTAACTGTTGTGCGAGGTGGCATCTTTCGAATAACTCTTGCCGGATTTCCAGCAACGACACAGTCATCCGGAACATCTTTGGTGACAACAGCGCCCTAAAATGCCAAAGTTTTTCAAAGGTTTATAAAAAATATATACAGATGTAGATCCAAATTGGTGTCGTGACTTACTGTTCCAACTACTACATTGTTTCCAATTGTAACTCCGGGAAGCACAACCGCCATTCCTCCAAGCCAACAGTTATCCCCGATTTTAATGGGGTAAGCTGTCTCAACATAATCATCGTTCGCTTGACGAGTCAATGAATCTATATGATGCGTACCAGCATACAGTTGGACATTTGGTCCAAACAAGCAGTTATCCCCAACTGTAATCCTCGCACAATCCAGAAACACGCAGTTAAAATTGGATTGAAAGTTGTCTCCGATTGTTATATTCACTCCGTAATCACATCGAAAATCAGGCTCAATATAAATTTTGTTGTGTCGGCAGTCGGGGCTAAGCAGTTGCCTTAAAATTTCTCGCCTTCCTTCAACATCATCTTCCACAGTGTCGTTGAATTTTCTTTGGAGAACTCTGGCCTGTCTTCTCATACGGGTGAGCTCGGTATCAAATGGAGTGTATGGGAAACCCCCAACCATTCGCTCTCTGTGGGAAAGATGCTGATATAAGGATTTTTCCGGTAGGGGAGGAAAATCAGTTATCTCCGGAACTTTCATAACTTTTCGTTCCATATTTATTGAAATTTTTAATTGCTAAAAAGCCAAAAAAAATGTAGACACAGCAAAGAGTATAGGTTGCGTTTCTAACTGTCAAGATCAAAAGAGCACCGGACACACCTACACAATCTGGTTTCAGTTTGTCTGTTGTGTCTGCATAATTTTTATGTGACTCGGTCAACCCATTAGAAGTGTGATGATGATGAATGAAGAGCTTGAAGCAACATGCGACATGGTACTCAACTTGGTATCAGTATCTTTTTATTCTGCTGATAATTTTAACTCTGACATTGACATTACGTACTTGTGCATTTTGTGCATGCATATAATAATGTATCTAATTCATTAAACTTGCTTTGAAAATGTAGGCCGTATGGCGGCTTCATGTCATTTAATTTCATTCAATGATTACCAACTTATTCCATTAGTATGTATTTATCGATATTCATTTGGAAAGGAGCAATCATCAAATCATCAATCATCCACCTTCCAGAAGTACTTTCAAATCACCAACAGCTTTCAAACGAAAGGTTTTATTTTTATACATACCACCAAGATTTGTATAATATGTTTACATAAGGTTTTCAAAAGTGCAGTTTCATGTAATTATGTTTGTACTTGCAAAACGCAATGTTCATCTACATTTACTATAGTTTAAACTTTTAAGTACATTATGTAATGTAAAACGTTAGACACATACTACAACAGCAAACTAAGTAGATTAGTGTAAGAAACTCATAAACTCATTTGGAACATGTGGGTTCGCTTAATTACTCAAGTTTATATATACTGATAATGTTTGTTAATTCATATGCAAACACATAATAACACCTCGCTGCTTCTATTAGACCCAAATCTACAAAGATTCTGTCGGGGTCGTCTGATTCTAATCTAATTACTTACCAACAGCTCCCTAAGGCCAAAAACGTTTCTAATTCATATCTTTTCACGATAGTGTTTAATTGTTAAGTTTTTAAATGCATTAAATAATTTTCTTCAACTTTTGTTTTAGAAATCCCCAAAATTATGTATGAAAGATTTAAAGTTTTTCTTCAGGTGTCAATTAACTCATTACCTCATCTGACTTTTGATACCCTTCTTCCATTCACAGGAAATGGTATCGACATCACTAATCGTTATTTTACAAACCATTACTACATGCTAAACCAACGACAACATATAATTTTGTCCCCAAAAAGTTACAAAGCATAAAGAAATGTCAAGAGCTTTAAAAAGGCGTTTCCTCTTTCGGCCAAACGTACTCACTCCAAGTGTTTTGAACTCGTTTTCCTCATCTCATCTCCAGACTACACGGTTTGCATGCAGCCCCCATCGTCTACAGTCTACGCAGTTATACTCACTAATAACAATCACAACAATGCCTCCTCTCATTTGAAATATTATATTATCATAAAAAATTATGGTAGTTAAGCATCAGCATCAGAGCAAACTCGTGCAATCACCAACAAACCACACCACACCGAGATGCGATGGGCAAAGCCACAGGCAACATTGTAAATGAATGGTATAGGCTTTGAGTGTAATGCGTTTCATTATAACTTGCAATTTTTTATTTCATCAAGTCAAGTGACTTAACAGCGACTGACAGATGCTCCTGTAATATGATATAACACAACAATATGCATAATATTTAGGAGACAAAGACAACAACATCAAATAACGTGAAATAGGATGAATGAGGAAAGGGATAGTAAAGTTGTAGCTGTGTTCTATATAAAAAATGAAACCTAACCTGAAGCATTTATTAAGTCTTTTGTGCACCACAGAAGAACCAAACCAACAGGCAGGCACCTCATACTCCCATTTCCTACAATAGAAGTGCATTACGACTACTAATGTGTCACTTGAAAGGGAATGACAGGGCGGCGAGTCGAGCAGTGATCCATCGGGAAGCTTTGTTAGAAGATTTGAAACAAAAACATTTCAAAAATATGTTATGAATGAGCACAAGAGCGTTTATTGTATCATCATCACATCACCACACCACCTGAATGATCAAGATGATGATGATGCATATTACATTACTTCGTATCCTGCTCTAGATTAAAATAATTGAGATGATCGGTTTAGCCTCCTTGATGTAATCCTCATGAATGAATGAACAAGATGATGGAGATATTCGAGATGCAAAAATAAGTCATCCTTTTTAATCTTCATTTTGTTTTTAAAACCGCAATCAATATGTGTGCCAACGCCATAAGCAAAAGTCATTCTATCTCAACTCCAACTCAGTCTAACCTCAACCCTCTACTTTTTGTTGAAAATATTTAATATATGGGATGAACAATAAATCCAAAGACTTTAGAAAAGAATGGAGCTAATGATCAATCCTAACAATCAAGAAGAGCAAAGTTTTTGTACTGATCAAAAAATAAGTGTAGGCACATTTTTACTACTTTTACTTTATCTGTGCCTACCAACCAAAGCCAACTTTACGTGTCAGAAACTGAATCATATATTATATATATATGAGCAAAACTGTGTTTACTGCCTCTCTGAATGGATGGAGATTTGCAAACTGCCAACAAAAAAATTAAAAAGAATTTATGCTGAGATGAGCAGCATTTCGCTATGCAGTGAAGGCGTTGTGAGCTTTGCGAGAGTTGTGAATAAAAATGGAGTATCTGTAGCGTTGAGCTTGGTGCATCTTTAAAATTTTTGATATGCATCTTTGTATGCATGCTGCAGTTTTGTAACTGCTAGAGAGTTAACAAAAATAGGATGGGCAGTGGCTTGCTAAAGAAAAAGAATGTGTATGTATTTTTACATGTAAACGAGGATAAGAAGAGAGAATGGTAACGGCTTACAGCCAGCCAACAAGCCAGTCGCTTTGTGATAAGCCCGTTGGCAACATAACAGCAGCGATTCCCCATTTATTAAGTAGTCAATAAAATAGGTTGTGGTGAAGTAGGTTTCTGGTGAAAAATATTAGGGATCACATTAAAATGCATTGTTTGAAAGTGATGGTGGTTGTGGCTGCTGTGGCAGTGGGGACTTTTGGAAAGCCTGAACCCTTGTCAAATCAGCAGCAACTCCGACGTCGTGGAGTATCCAGGGGAAGGACTGGTGAGAACGTGGAGCCAACCCCTACTGCTGTTGATCCACTGGTGAGAGAAAATGTTTTAATTTTATGTTTTCGAAAGTTGGAAATTTTAAAAATCTTTTTTGATTTTTTTGTGAATCAAGCCTGCTGAGACAACGGAACCAATTTTTGATCCCAGAGCTGCCCAATTGGGAAAGAGTCTTGATGAAAGGGAAAAGCAGTTGACAGAACTTGACAAGAATTTGAAAGGTCGTGAAGAAGAATTGGAAAAGATAAAGGATGCTTTCTATGAGCGAGAAAAGGTTTTGGAGGAGCGTGAATACGCTCTAGATGGACGCGATGAGTGATCTCGCATGCCTCGAGGTCGTTAGTATTGACAAACAAAGTTTGGCAAACTGCACAAAGTGTTTGACAGGACTGCGTGAAGGCCAGGGATCGCCTGCCCTCGCGGAAGCACTGGCTCTTCAACCCTCTTTTGTGTCAGTTCTTCCTACAACTGTTTGTCAATACTACGACCTGTAGCATCGAGATC